>UCOJ01000062.1:0-269767 GCA_900474305.1 Cecidostiba fungosa | reverse complement strand
ATATATATATATATATATATATATTTCTTTTGAATTGATAGAAAATATTATGGCTAACCAAAGACTCTAAATGTCGTATATACGGTCCAATAAAATCTTGAAAATCATCAAACTTCTGTAGTGCTTTCCTTTTCTTCATCTTAACCTTTTTGTGACTGGTTATGGGAGTTTGAGTCTCTGGGAATTGAAATCTAAAAGGAAATAGAAGTTTGAAATTTTGTTTCATATGTATGAAATGGTGGATTTTGATATTATTTCTATGTACCTTGTCATAGCAAGTACATCCTCTAAATAAAACTCTTCAACAGGATAAGTAAATCCAGGAATGTGAATCATGGGACAGTTATTGTAATATTTAGAAAATTGTTCCGAGTTCAATGTTGCACTCATTAAAATAACTTTTAAATCAGGTCTCTGTAAAAAATAATCTTTTTAATTACGTTTATATTACTTAATTTGTGGACTTATAGACAAAATTAAGTTATCTTACTTTGGGAATAATTTGTTTCAATAGAGTTATAATGAAGTCACTTTGGGTACTTCTTTCGTGAATTTCATCTAAAATAATGTGAGAATAACTTCTCATAGCTGGGTCCATTTGCATAAATTGTAACAACATACCAGTGGTACAGTACACAATACTTCCTTGAGTTCTTGCTAATACCCTTGAATTATAAAAATAAACATTATTAGATAGTTAGTAAAAAATATAATTTTTAGATAAATTTTTAATGAAGAAAATTTGATTGTACTTTTCTAAACGAATGTGGTAGCCGACTGAATTTCCAAGTCGATCTGCTCTCTCAGCAGCAACTCTTTCAGCCACTGTAATTGCAGATATCCTTCTTGGTTGAGTACAAGCAATGTTTGTTGTACTGCCTCGTCCGCATTCTATTTCATAATCTAATATAAACTGAGCAACTTGAGTAGTCTTACCACATCCTAAAAAAATTCACACGCAAAAATTAAAATAACATTTCTAATATATTGGGTCAAAAATTAATGTTAAATGACTTACCTGTTTCACCACTAATTAATACAACTTGATTACTGTAAATAAGATCTAAAATTTCATGCCTTTTTTCATAAGCTGGTAGCTTTGCACGGATTTTAAGCATATTTTTATACTGTATACTTGCTTTAATTTCATTCAACTCATCTAGTAACTGTATGTCCATTCTTTCATCTCTCTTAAGCTTTGGTTCTGCTATTAGTGATCTTCTCAAATTGTCTTGTAAATTTCCACTAATAATGTTCAAAAATTTTTTTTTAAACTGCGAATCATTGATATGGTTGTACCTAGATTCAAAATCAGCATTGTCCATATTTTGTTCTTTCATTTGAAAATACTTATCATATGAACTTCTTGGCGTTTCGATTAAACTTTCAATTTTTTGCTCCGTAGAAGGCTTTAATGTGATGGGCATTATCTCCTTTGATTCTTTTCGAGCATTCTTTGCCATTTGTCTATCCCTATAAAAAAGCCCAATGGCCTTTCCTCTAAGATTTGGTGGATGACTACCACCTCTTCGCGACTGTCCTCTTGACATTCCTGAGCCGCTGTCATCTCTATTGCATTCATCTACATAAAGCAATTATGCATTGTCTCAGTACTTACAGCTATAGTTACTTTTGAAAATGACTACAAATTGGTATATACTATAAATAAAATAACAAGTTTGAATACCTGATCTTTCATTTCCCCAGGATTTACCGTGTCGAGACCTTCCGCCTCGGTGACGACTCGACATTTTCTCAAAGATCACGAATTTTTATTAGATTATAGCGTAGAAATAATCAATTTAGTCTGTAAAAAAAGTTTTATTTATCATTACAAATTTCGATCGACAATCAAATGATTTTCAACATTGTGACAACAGAAGAACATAACCTACCAAAAGTTCTTTCCCCGCATACTCGGCATATTGATCTCATTGTTAATGTTAGCATAAACTACGTTATACGTAAATAATTTATCAATAAAAATATTTCGGGAGTCCAAACTTTTGCTATAGTGAAATTTCTTGACTAATCATCGCTATTATTTCATTAGCTTTATCAGAGTGGCCAGGAAGTTTTTTTCTACTTCTAAGTATTAGAGCCGAATAAGGTATAGGTAACTACTTAGGTAAGTGTAGGTACTGATGTGTATACTGTACAGTATCAGTCGATAACTTTTAGCGTCTGTCGGTCATCTGTTTAAAATTACCGTATAAACAAAATTGAATTAGCTTCATTTATGTTCATATAAATGAAGCTTTTAATTCAATTTTGACATTTTGTTTATTCTTAATTATACTTACGGTAATTTTAAATAAATAACGCGCGTCGTGCTCTCTAGATTACCAGCAGGGGCTGAGCGTGCTATATATATTGCGATAACTATATAACAGTTATCGACTGATACTGTACAGCGTGCACATCAGTACCTACTTACCTAAGTAGTTATACCTAATTCGGCTCTAATACTTATATATAGCAGTAAAAAAAAAACTTCCTGGCCACTATAACAGCAGTAGGCTCTCGGCGAGACAGAGAGAGAGAGAGAGTTGCGCGCTCTCAAGGTTCATCGCGTCGTTGTCGCCGCATGGGTGTCACCAGAAGCATCCCGCGATCTGCATCTGAAAAGCAATACGGAAAGTTGTTTTGTTGCAACTCCCGAGCGTCCAGTCGACGCGTCGCGGCGTAAGTGCAGTGGATCGTGCCGTGTCTCAGTTTTTTCTTTTCTGTGCAGTTGTGTGTATATATGTGTATTATACCTATACACTGCTGATATATAGTATATATATGTAGGTATACTATTGCTGTTTGCTGCAGCAGGGAATGAACAGAGAAAGACGGAGTAAACACAGAGACGCGCCGAGCTGCTGAACAACGCGCGATTAATTATGTGCTGCTCCGGACCTCGAGGATTGACGTCGACGTGCAGTAGCAGCAGCAACTCCAAGGACTCGCTTACCTTCGGGAGCTGGTCGAAGCCCCGGCGGTGAATGTGTCAGGGGTTTGTCTTGAGACTGCATATTCAACACACATATATGCATATATATACACACACACACACAGACACACACCTCTCTCTCGCTCTATTGTTGCCTTCTCTTTTCCTCTGCTTATGCTAAGTGTGTTTTTAGTGCGTCTTGGAAGATCTCGGCTGCATCCTTGGCCAGAGATTTTTTTTCTCTAAAAATTGCCTAGGTTGCGTGTCAATTCTTGGCCCAGGCTCAGGCTGCACTTGCTGTGCTCTGCTAATTGGAACTAGGGTCTGCTTCGATGCTTATATTTATTTACACACCCAGACTGTGGCTAGTAGATCAATTAACTTTATCTACCTTGCGATAACATCATTAGTGATTAGATATCACTGATTTACAAATTTTATTGTACACATTCTATCAGATTTATGCTGCTTTATCAAAGATAAGGGACAATGTATAGTCGACTCTTTAGATTTCTTAAATCAATTGTTTGAACTTCTTTTCTTTTCAACACTCGATGCATTTAAGTATTTTAATTTCTCTTTTCCTCATCTGTAATTTTGATACAATTTTTCCTTTTAAGTGAGTCGGCAAATACATTACAAATAATGCGAAAATTATTAATTTGACAAATATGAGATGTGCTACATTTGAAATAAATGATAAAATACTTTTCATTCATTTTACGTTTTATAAACATATGTCTATAACCAGCTATTCATAAAGCAATGACGTAAGAATTTTTTGTGAGTCAAACAATTTTATGATTTAACATGAGATAAGAAAACTCAAACCTGCTTCTCTCTTTTTTATTAGAAAATGACTGATTTTTTTTTTGTTCTTTTGCTTCACCAATACATGTATTTTTCTTTTTGTCTGGCAATCATACTATATTTTAACAGCTGTTTTATGTTTCATTTTAGAAAAGAGCATTGGGTTAGCATTCAAATTGACGGGATGGTTATTGTCCTGTCAGACAACAAGTCAACTTTGCTGACAGTGTGATGGGTTTATCAGCAATCATAGTGCTATGGATCATCACCTGGAGCTGTCTGCTGAGGGGTCTCCATTTGGCCCCTCAGATGTCAGCCAAGCAAGTGCCGTGCGACAAGACTAGAAAGATCTTTACAGAGTCTTGGGGTGTCATAAGTGATGGACCTAAAGGCTCCAATTACACACAGGACTCACACTGTGAATGGCTGATCAAAGGTATTATTTTTGTCAGGCACTTTCCATTATCAGATAAGATTTCAATAGTCTTGGCAAATGTTTTTTATAATATAAATGATTCTAAAAATTTATTCTGTTTTTTTTTTATCAGCCAACAACAGTCGCCAGTTTATTACCTTGAGTTTTCGAACTATGGGCACAGAATGTAGCTATGATTACGTATTTGTTTACGATGGAGATTCTTTTAGATCTCCTCTTCTAGGTAGCTTTAGTGGAAAGACAGAACCACAACAAGTGACATCCTCATCTGGATATGTTAGTATTATTAATAATTATTTGTTTTTTCTTTTCGTATTTTTCAAATTTTCATGGGTGGTTATTTATTTTACAGATGTTGATTTTACTATACAGTGATACAAATTATGTGTTGGATGGTTTTCATGCAGAATTTTCAGTAACAGATTGTCCTAACAACTGTACAAATCATGGAAAATGTATAAATAATACTTGTTTTTGTGAAAATGATTGGGGCGGAAAGGACTGCTCCAGAACATTGTGTCCAAATAACTGTGGTGTTGGAGGAATTTGCGGGTTGAAACACTGCCAATGTCACAGTGGTTATTCTGGACAATCGTGCTCCCTTCATAAAACTAATCCAGAAGGAAATAGGTATGGAAAAATTGATTTTGTTATTAAAAAGTACTTTGAGTGTCAATAATACTTTGTTTCAATAAGTTGGAATGAATTTAAAAATCTCCCTGAGACAGAATGTAAAGAACAAAAATTACTTCTTTTTTTTTTCTTTCACGTTTCGGCGGACTAAAGAAAACTGTAAATTTTTTTTCATTAAGTATAGTTTTACAATATATAAAAATTTAAATAATGCAAACGGTTATCCTTCACCATTTACGCGGAGACGAGGTGAGCGATCTTAACGATCAGCACTTACGGATCTACATATATTTCTCTCTCGCAGCGATTCTGTCAGTCCTATTTCACGGGATAGCTGATGGTTTACATTATTATATACACGCGGAAATGGAGCCGAGCTATTTGTTTACAATTTTTCAATGAGTGTTCCTGGCGCTATGACATTAATGAATGTTTTAATTTTTATTTTCACCTTAGTTCATACAATAAATGTGTTCATATAATAATAATCAAAACATTACGTGATAGCGCCAAAACGTTAATGAAAAAAACCAAGGTAATTTTTTTTCTTTACATCTTGCCTTGAGGAGATCGATAACATAATATAGGGATAGAATTAAGAACAATAAAACTATAGTTTTTATTCTAATAATGTTTTATTTCCCTTGAAGGTGGCATTGGCTTTCACACTCTGAGGGTGGAATGACACCCAGAGCTGCTCATACAGCTGTGTATATCGCTGAAACTGACTCTTTGTACGTTTTCGGAGGCTACAATCTCAACTATATATTAAGTGACTTAGAAATTTATCGTTTCTCAACAAGCCAATGGGAAGATGAATATGGCACCGTTTTAGGTACAGTTGAAAATAGATAAACAATCTCTGGTTCAAATTGGGATCATTTTCATAAATATTTTAAATTTTACAGAAGGATCCTCCTCTGCTGAATATTTGGATCCTATTTTAATAGCCAGTGAGTTGGAACATATGGGCGCAGGAGCACACGAGCAGTATGGGCTCCCAACTTCGATATTTTGGAAACTACTTTTAAGTTTTAAAGAGAACAGCACTTCTTATTTAAAACCTAGCGATGATAGCACATCACGTGCTTGGTGGGAATCAAAAATCTCAGAACACAGAGAAAGAGACAGAACATCTCCACACGTAACTAGGACTAATGATACACACGAAAATCCAGAAAGAAAAAAGCACACTCGACGAATAAGACCTTCACATTCTCGGTAGTTTTATTATTCTTATAATAATTTTTATACTTTTTGCATACGTAAAACTTTTTAATTTAATTATATAAAAAAAAATTATTATTTCAGGCACCAGCGGAGTGCTGATAATAGTGTTCGTTATAGACAGCGGCATGTTACAAGTATTAATGATAATCCCAATTGGGAAGAACGAGTAGTGGAGTCTCCAATGGAAGAAAATGTTTTTCTTCAAGACATTTTAGAACCACAATTCACAACGCAAATGCCATTAAACGACGATGTCACGGAACCAAATCTAGAAGAACTCCCAAAACCTTCTCCTCGATACGGACATGCAGCATGCAAATATACAGGTCAATTTAAATTTTGCAAATAAAATGGTTAATATAAAACTATATTGTTTATTAACGTAATTTTTTTAATTTAATTATTGCAGGAGGTTTTGTTATTTACGGCGGAAAAGTGGAAGATGGATCTCTTTCAAACGAATTGTGGTATTATAATGTGAACAAAACTTTGTGGACATTACGTGCGAAAAATTCACCGTTTTATCCCCCACGATTAACTCGGCATACGTTAACTTTGGCCAATGAGTACATTTATTTATTCGGTGGAAGCACAGTAGATGGCGAGTTTTCTTCAAGTCTCTACAGGATCAAATTAAATCTCTGTGCGTCTTAATTGTAATGTTTGATTTTAATAACTAATAAAATAAGTTCAATTAATAATATGCATGTTTTACAGCCGATTCGACAGCGAGCACAGAAAAATGGCAAGAAGTTAGACCACGCGGTGGAAAAGAACTTGATGTCAGAGTCGTAGCTCACTCGACCGTTTATCATCAAGCTACAAATTCTTTACTGGTTTACGGAGGTGTGGTCGCCAGTGTCGCCCGATTCAGTAAATTATCCGACCGCATGTTTGTTTTCCAACTCGACAGACGAGTGTGGTCAGAGATTCATTATCCAAGAGCACATCTACGCGATACATACGTTCCACGAGAGCGAGCATTTCATACATGCAATATAATTGGTACGTTATGTAATAATTTTCACGCTATACGTTTGACTTAACAATTTAATCGCATTCATTAATTATGTTATAAAGCCTTATTCTAGCAATTTTTTAATAAATGATTAAATTTCAAAAATTTTTCTGTAGGCAATTACTTAATAGTATTTGGCGGATATTCTCATAGGCATAACAAAGAAGAAATTTGTTATGACAATCAAATGTATCTTTATCATCTAGGATGTCATGCATGGGTTAGTCATGATGTTTTGAATACAAGTGACAAAGGTAAAAATAATAACAATATATAGTAAAGTTAAAAGAAATGTGGAATAATTATTATGATATTTTAATCATTATATTTCAATAGATTCACAGTATCCAAAACAGCAAGGCGTATTCGCTCATTCGGCAGACGTGAGAAACGGAAATACATTGTTACTAGTCGGTGGTTATCACGGAAATGTAAACGCAGATTTACTTGCCTATACGCTACCTCCAATGCTTGCACCTGGAGATGGAGATCTGTTAGAGCCGGAACAATTTTGTTCGCGTCATAAAAGTCTCTTTGAGTGCGCTGCTAATCCTGAATGTGGTTGGTGTTCAGCAGACGAGGTATGCGAATAGAATTTTTTTTTCATTCTTACAATAAATACTTAATTCATAGTAGTAAAATACGCTTTGAATTTATTTTGTCTAGAATTGCTATGGGCGAACAGTCGTAAGCAACTGCACGACGAATCTGCAGACAACTCGTTGTCCGGGAGTTTGTCCAGCTCTTGGTGATTGTCACTCTTGTTTGATTCATGGTCAACCCGGCGGTGGTTGGGGCACAAACTCTCGCGGTCGCAGCTCTGTATCGAACAAGTTCAACCTGGGCACTTGTACCTGGTGCGTCCAAAACGCCCGCTGTCACCACAAAGACGATAACTACGGCGTCTGCGGCTTACGCGATGATACGCCTTCTCAGATACCAGGCTGGTGGGGTACGAAAGGTACAGAGATTGCCCGCGTCGAGGAGTGCCGCGAGATGGATCGCAGACCTGGTCTCACTTTTCTCAAGTACAAGCCGCCAGTCAATTTTACGCAACCAGATTCTGTGACGATTGTCAATGCAACTACTGTGGACTTTAATGTGCCTTCAATGCAGGGTGCCAAAACCGAATCCGCCCTTGGCGGCGAAATGATAGCTAGATTGGTTGGATTTTTGAGATTACCGCACAACATATGGGATAGCAAGTCGGAGTTGCTCAAAATTTGCGTCAGTTACAACAGCGCGACTCTTCATGTTTCTCGCAACAACGACACCCAGCATATGGTGAGTGTAACGTTTTTAGCATGTGTATAATTTATTATTAATTCCTTCTCCAATAAAATATTTAAGCAAATATAATCTATTTTAGATATTAGTAGCAAATTTAACCGCAGAAACATCACAGTGTATACCGACGAGAACATCAGCAGAACCTTTCGCAGTTTCTTTTTCACCTGGACGTTATCTGCTCGATTTTGAATCTAAGAGAATGGTGACTGCAAGTTATGCACATTCTAGCAAGATGGAAATCACACATAATCGTCACGCGGAAAATCCTAAAGTTTTCACCTTTGAATATCTTGAACCTTACCAAAACGGCTCATGCGATCAGTATAAAAATTGTCTTCACTGCCTCACCGATTCGGCTTGCGGATGGTGCGACATCAACAATAAATGTTTATCTCGTTCGGTAAATGAAACGGAGAGTTGTGTCGCCGATGTTGAGTGGGATGAAAACAGCAAACCCGTGCGCGAGTGGCATTATCTGACCATCACCCCATCAACTTGTGCCAACTGCTCTAACTACATATCCTGCGAATCTTGCGTCGAAACGAACATCTGCGAATGGTGGACGGAAGAAGCGCGCTGTGCTCGTATGGGTCGATTGCCTAATGCCGTAGTTAGTTTAGAACAATGTCCTGTGCCCTGCCGTCAACGCTCCAACTGCACGCAGTGCCTAGATGAACGCGGCAGGTGCGTCTGGTGTGAAGCCACTCAAGAATGCTTCTCCTTTTCCGTCTACACTTCCGAGTATCAATTTGGTCTCTGCCGCGAATGGACAGACCAAGCTGGCCTTATGGGTGTCACCTCTAGAAGCAGTTCGTCTCTTACCGGTAACGATCAATGCAAGAGTTGCAGCCGTCACAGTAACTGCTCCAACTGTCTGCACTCACTCAGCTGCGGCTGGTGTTACAGTTTGGAAAATCCCATTCTTGGTGCCTGCGTTCAAGGTGACTTCAATCAGGCACATGTGAATTGCAGTCAGGTGATAAACGAGCTTCAGAATGGCACACTGGAAGCGGGCGAAGCTGGTTGGGCGTATGCGCAGTGTCCAGATGTGGATGAGTGCGATCTTGGTTTGCACGACTGTCATCCAAATGCCTTGTGTACCAACACTCATGGAAGCTATAGCTGTCAATGCAAGCGTGGCTTCAACGGCGACGGCAAAGAGAACTGCACGAAGACTTGTTACGAAAAGTGTATCAACGGTTATTGCAGCGAAGCTCCTGACTACAAATGCGAGTGCTATCTTGGTTGGACTGGTCCTGATTGCCGTACTAACTGTGGATGTTATAATCATTCCACCTGCATTGCTGGACCAGGCATATGCGACGAGTGTCAAAACTGGACCGAGGGCCGTTACTGTGACGAATGTAAAGCAGGCAGCTATGGAAATGCAACGACAAGTTTAGGATGCCAAAAGTGTGATTGCAATGAACACGGTGATGTGGCTCTAGGTACCTGCGACCGTCAAACTGGTATATGCTTTTGCAAGGACAACACCGAGGGTGATCGTTGCGGGATGTGCAAAAAAGGCTATTACGGAGATCCGCGCCATGGCGGTATGTGCTATTATGGTTGCATGTCTAGAGGTATGCTCGAGGGCGAAGGCAACGGCAAACAAGGTCTTGGCAGTCGTCACTCACAGTTGTCGCTCTGGGAAAGTCATTTAGGAGGCTCACCTACTCGAGAGTGTCTCTGGATCGTTAGTCCAAAAACAGGTTTGTACTATCTGTTTGTAAAAGAATTACTTAATTTCATACATTTTTTAAAATTTAGTTTTAACTCACAATTTAGGTCTTTCTTCCGATACCATGACACCCGCCATTCAAAGTGTCATTCAATTTACCATCCACGATGATATAAACGTTAGCTGCCAAGAAAATAGTGTTTATGTATATGATGGGCTACCTGCATTCGTTTCTACCACGACCAGTCACCAAAGTCAACTGCTTGGAGTTTATTGCACCGAAAGTACTGACTATCCTGTCACTGTCGAGGCCAAATCCGGCTTCCTCACTGTTCACTATAAGCAGCTAGATGAGGTAGAGGGCTTCAACGCTAGTTACGTCGTCATGACCTGCAACAACTGTCCGGCTAATCGCGAATGTCGCGGCGGCAATTGTCTTTGCAAAGTTGGCTTCGTTGGTATTAACTGTGACATTGAACTCTGCCCTAAAAACTGTTCATCCGCGAAAAAGCAGGGCATCTGCGACAAGGGCTATGGACATTGCTTATGCGCACCAGGTTTTGGAGGACGTGATTGTTCTATTTCCATCAAGGTATGTTATTAAATATTGGAAATAAAATGAATCCAATATCGATATAGGAATAATTTTTTTCTTTTTTTTTAAACAGGACAATCAATTAGTATTTACGGAGCTCTTTAACAGCGAGTATTTAGCTGATCAGTTAGACCATCTGCGCAAAACTTTACCCCGTTTCGGACATACTCTTGTCGCGGATCGACGAGGTAGTTTATGGATGTTCGGTGGCTACTCTTTAAGTCATGGACCTCTCAATGATATTAGGCTTTTCGATACAAAGAATAGTACGTGGATGCCTGTGACGGTAGAGTCAACCTCAGAAGCGTCGATGCCACAAGGTCGCTACTTTCACGCTGCAGAGATCGTTCACAGTAGACAACAAATCTACGTCTATGGTGGATTGTCTATGAAAGAGGAAGGTGTACACGGACTATCCAACAACACTCTTAGCGATTTCTGGAAATTCAGTCTGCAAAATCAGCGATGGATGCTGATAACAGACGACGCACCCATAAAAAAAGAACCACCACCTCTAGCTGGTCATACACTCACTCTATACAGAGATGGAGGAGAATCTGAGAGTTTAATTCTTATTGGCGGTTTCAGTCCTAGATATGGTTACTTAGATACGGTGTGGGAGTTTAATTTAGAGACCGAAACGTGGGATACAGTGCCAACAGTTGGAAATGGTCCATTAGGGGTTTACGGACACTCCACGGTATTCCATAGTAGATCAAACAGTTTTTACATCTTCGGAGGTTATACATATGCAATCAACAGAACTTTCATATCAAATAAATTGTATGCACTCGATTATAAGACAAAGACATGGTCGGTGTTACCTCCGTTTGATGACGAATCTTCTGATGGAACTGTGAGGATAATATTTTAACGTACAAATTCATTGAAATACAACAAAAATTTAAAAACTTTGAAATAATTTCAATTATTCTTGTTATAGCCACAAGCCCGTTTTCTGCATTCCGCTGTCACAACTGATGAGTATATGGTGATATTCGGTGGTCGACAGAATCCACACAATACCACGGATTCTTTGATAGCGTACAAATACTCTTGCAACTTATGGATCCGTCTTATAACAAAAGACATGGAGATTATAGGAAATCCTCCGCCGCCAGCTTATGCTCATGCGATGACACACGCAGATCCTGAGAGTAATGCCGTTTACGTAGTAGGAGGCTTTGATGGAGGAATCAAAAGCCATGTTACACTGATTCATATACCCGAAGATTTGTGTAATTTATGGACAGACAAAATCACTTGCAGAAAATATTACGGTTGTTCGTTCTGCTCGGTCACGACTATTGCTGGAGATAACGCTTCTTACTGTTTTTCAAACGAAGAATCTCTGCAACGTGATGAAAAGTGAGTAAACATTAATTAAAGCATGTATATTAAATGCAAATTTGCTAAAATGCAATTATTAAAATACACTTTTTCTTATCAAATTTATAGGTGTGACGTAAATGTCACCAAAGCTCATCGATCAAACGGTATATTTTGCAACTCTGAATGGATGTCTAGTAGAAAGTGCGAGAGCTTTAAAACGTGCACAGATTGTTTAGCTGAATGGCCTTACTATGAAGAAAAACAACCCGTTTGTAAATGGTGTATTGATTGCCATGGAAAATGTATTCCGGCAGATAAAGATTGTGACGAGCAAAATAAGTGCAAGCATTGGCAAAAATTAGTTACTGATGTTAATCAGTGTGGCGAAAGATTGTGTCCAGCTAGCGATTGCGAGAAGTGCAAAAATTGTCAAGGGAACTGCGTTTGGACAAGACAAGTCTTAAAAACATGTAAGGTTTTATTTGTCACGCGTTTTTATCTATATTATAAGTTACATGATTTCCCTTGACAAACTATTTTTTTTTATAGCTGAATTGGGCTTAAAGTTAACAGCTGAGCCAGTTTATGATTGGAATTGCGTGCCAGAAGATATATTTAATAGATCTAGCATTAAAATGACAAGTACACAATGTGAGAAGCGGTGCTCGGAACACAAAGATTGCAAAAACTGTCTCAAAGGAACCGGAGCCGAAGGAGGTTGGAGAGAATGTAGGTGGTCCACCCGATTAAATGAGGTACGTGACACAAACAGTAAATTTATTTAAAATGCGACTATGATAGATTTTTGCAATATTATTTTATACTTGTTATTTCGCTCTTTCAGTGTATATCGCCGTCATATCAACCTCTTTACTGTGCCGGAGGAGTTTGTGGCTTGGTGTTACGTAGTGTAGACGTTGAACATTGTCCAGAACCATGTTCTGTTTTCAAACAATGCAGTACATGTTTGAAGCACTCACATTGTGGTTGGTGCTCCCTCGATTCCACTAACATTACTGGACAGGGTATATGCACAGAAGGATCGTTAGAAGCTCCTCCAGGACTTGACCATCCTGCAGGTGGCACTTGTGAAATGTTGTATTACCAGCAATATCCACAAGTTGAAACATCTATTACGACAATCATCCCACCGCACGAACTAGATTTCCGCGATAATGTCTCCATTCCATTCACAAATGTAGTAGCATCTACATCTACATTGAAATTTTCATGGCATTACGTGCGTTGTCCACCTGAGAATGAGTGCATAAATGGTCATCACACATGCTCGCCAAAAAGTGAGAAATGTTTCGATTTGGATGAAGGGTTTGAGTGCATGTGCGGCGAAGGATATAAAACAGAATTGTAAGTTATTTTTTAATGTGCTTTAAAAATTCTACTGGCATACAGATTACATGATCCAAATTTACTATTCTTCTTAGGACACATATGTACAATGAATATGGAAGGAAAACCTGCGTGCCGATGTGTACACAAGGCTGTGTGAGAGGTACTTGCATCGAACCTGATGTATGCCGTTGCGACTTTGGCTATGTTGGTAGAAATTGCTCGATTCAATGTCAGTGCAATGGGCACAGTAATTGCGAAGGACCGGACAAACTTGACAAGTGCTCAGAATGTCATAATAATACGATGGGACCACAGTGTGATAAATGCAAACCCTTATACGTCGGTAATCCAGCTGACAATGGGCAATGCGTGCCCTGCTTAGAATATTGTAATGGACATACTCACATTTGCATCAATGAAAGCATGACCGTACCGGTAAGTTATTAAAGTTGCAAATTTGACTTTGTATTCATTTAGTTCAACATGTAACCGTATTTACGTTGCCGAGTATAGTGACATTCAATTTAGTTATGAAATTCCATCATAAACTACGTGCAAAAATTTATTTTTATATCCAGTAGGAACTACAAATGCATTCAAAATACCGTTGCATTTGATTAATTGATTTCTTCTCTTATTTAGGATCCAAACTCTATTGACAAAATGCCAATTGAACTGCTGAAGAAACAACTCGTCGAGGGGCCTGTTTCAAAAGCGAAATGCGTAAATTGCGGCAATAATACTAAAGGTGATAAATGTGGAGAATGCGTTACAGGTTACTTTAGAGGAACAGAAGATTTGCGAGATGTTTGTCGACCGTAGGTTAAACGTTCAAATTTGGGATGCTTTCAATAAGCTTACTTTGATTCAACAAAGATTGTAATTTTATGAAATTCTAGGTGTGAATGCCATGGTCATGGTTTTACTTGCGATCCAGTGACAGGCGAGCAATGTGACTGTCGAAACAACACAGAGAGTGAGCCATCTTGCATCAGTGGTCCTTCCAAGGGTGGGAACTCAGGCCAAACTCCATGCTGGATGGTTCAATGCAGTAAATGTAGAGAAAACTATGCTGGCACCCCGACAATGGGCCATCAATGCTACAAAACAGTTACTGTCGACAACAAGATGTGTTTTGATTCTAAGCTGATAGGTATGTTTTAACATATTTCTCAATCACTTATAATCATTTATATGTCGCCACTTTTCATAACATATAAAAAATCTATTATGTTTGCTTTGACTAAGATTTGCAAATCAAGTTTCTAAATTAAATGTGATAAAACATTATTTAATCATTATCATCTCGGTTGTATCATTAATCAGAATTAATTGTATAAGTATATAAATTCTATAAAACTTTTTTTACTAATCTTTGCCGCGCGCTTTATTCTCTGGAGGACCTTATGGTTTGTACTCCTTGGATAATTTATAGGTGTTTAAAGGCTGTTATATGAATTTTTGGCTAATGTTGTTTATCTATTTAGACGAATGCAAGGTAAAACCTAAGCCTCTGAATCCTGGACAAACTGTTTTCTACATGGTTCAACCACGCTTTATGAACGTCGACATTAGGATTATGGTCGACGTCACACAGGGTGCTCTTGACCTTTTCCTAAGTCCACGAGATGACACCTTCGTAGTTACGATGAACTCGTCAACTGGTTTTCAGGAGGTGAGTCATTTGTCTTTACTTGTAATTTTTAATCTTTAAGACAAATATTGAAAACGAAATGAATATCGTAAAATCTTTCATTTCTTTTGAGATTCGATTAAGATAACAGAAGATCAATTTAATCAACATGAAATAATAAAGGTATTTTCATCAAGTCGAAAAAAATTTGATATGTTTGGCAATTTTGGTAACACTGCATAAACATGCACATTGCTTTTTTTATTTAAAAAAAAAATCTTTTTCAAAGATATGCAATACGAAATTTCAGTGGTTTTACTTGATGTTGGCTAACTTTTCACAGACAAAATGTACCTATTAATGTGTTTGTAATTTTTACGATATCTGCAGCTGCGAATATACTTTTTTAAATTTTATTCTAAAACAACGAAAAAAAGAAATTTTATAGAAAGCTAAATTCTATACATTTTTATTAGGTCGAACTAGACGAGAAATTCAAGTGGCGTAAGGATTACGATAACAGTTGGTTCGAAGATGGTCAACTGCGTGGTCGCGATCGTAAGGTCGACTACTATCCTTACAGTTCCTACCATTTCGTGCCAAATGGCACCGAGTCCCAGTGGAACCCGAGCGTTGAGTACTCGGTGATGGAACGCTATTCTGAAGGACTCGCCACTTACATTACAATAAATGAACGGAATACCTTCTTATTCGTCAGGAACTTAACAAATAGGCTTGTCCTTACATTGCCGCAGGATAGGCACGAGCTTGGACAGACCAAGTTCCACATAGCACTGAAAGCTATAGAACCGCCTTTGCCAGAGATAAATGGCCGAGCAGCTTATGGCATGATATTCTTCAGACAAGATCAGCTGCACATCGATCTTTTTGTTTTTTTCTCTGTGTTTTTCTCTTGCTTTTTCCTATTTTTGGCTGCATGCGTCGTCGCTTGGAAGACAAAGCAGGCAGCCGACGTGAGGAGGGCAAGGCGGAGGCATGTTGTCGAGATGCTGCATATGGCTCAGCGACCATTTGCCTCCGCAACGATTCTGTACGATCGTGAGGTGAGTCTATACAAACGACAAATAAAAATAAATCAGTTAATATGAATATCATATCTAATACATACATTATTTTTATCTTCAACAAAAGGGAGCTTTTTCAAGTCAGAGCGAGTGCAGTCCGAATTCGCCACAACGCAAAGGCAGGCGCAACAAAATCGTCAACTTTCATAGTGATGTAAGACCAGTGGCGGTTGAACCAACTGATGACGGCGTTGCTGCTGTAGCCACTGTTTTTATAAAGTTACCAGGTGGGCTCCAAGCACCTGTAAAACTCGCTCTCGGAAGTTCCCTCATCTTTCTCACTAGGGTGTATCCAGCAAATAGCCGCGCATTCTTAAGGCGACGTAACAGCCACGCTTTAAATTAATATATAAAATTTTCTTGATTTGACGCAAAAAATTCTGATGTATATAATTATAACACAAAAGACAATGTTATTTGTCAAATCAGTTTCTTTACTTGTTTTTTTTACACAAGGCAAGATATCAAAATTATATCTTTATTGTATGTAAATATATATGTATATTAGATAGGGGCTCGGTGCTATATTAATCGAAGTAATAATATAATATCAGTAATAAGATGCATACATTTTTTTGCATTTTAACTAAAATATTTTGCTGTAAAATAATTAATATATTATGTTTGTAATTTTGTATAAAGTACATGTTATTTTTCATTTTTATGTTTACCAGAATTTATACTCAATTTTTGTCGTCTATAACATGTATACTTAAATGGTTGTATTATTTTATGTATAAATACTAATCGATAGCTATAAATAATTATATACAAATAATTTTTTGTTGGTCAAATCCACGAATAACGTATTATATCATGAAAATAATGGAACCAGCTTTTTGCAGTGTAAATATTTGAGAGGAAAAAGAACATGTGCAGCTTTTCTATTACGGTATTATTAAGGCTATTATCCCCTAAGATGTAAAATCAATCGAAAAAGTTAAATGCGTATAAGGTTAAGGTACTATTTAACGTCTTACACCATTCCATGACATAAGACTGTTTACACCCTTAAATGCCTCGAAAAAATGTGTGATTTCATCGCGTTAATAATTGCTATTCTTCTGCTCCTTCAAAAGTCCATTCTTTTACACACAATATCATACTTTATCTCTATAAAACCATTACTTATTTTCTCTACTTAATGTAGATTCTCTGACACGTAGTTACCGATTATAAAATCCATACTTCAATAATGTTGGTTACACCAATTTATTATTTTTCTTCTCGAGATTTGGAAACCAGGTGTTTCCTAAGATCAGTAGCATATATTTATTGAAACAACGTTCATGCCTTACATCAAGTGCAGACTAGGGTATCTTAAGTTAAGTACATATTCTAAAGTAAACTATTTTATTTGATTAGAATATTTTGTCTTATTTGTCTTTGTTTATTTGTCTTCTTGTATAGTACGTTTTATATTTTTTTTATATGGAGCCCATAATTGATATAAATAAAATTTAGATGAAAGAATGATAAATTTACTTAGAATAAGATAAGGATCCCTAGATCTGTACAAAAGAAGGCTTGTGCATGATACACCGCCGATGAGTCGGGCACAATTATTTTTAACTAACAGTATTAAGGAAGTATTCTCGTTTTTGCATCACACATAAAACACCAGTTTACAATAATGCCGATACGACAAGACCTATAATCATATGGGTATCAAGCGTTCTGTATAGGGTTTATTGCAATCTGCATAATTTAATGTACTAACAATTGTGCAATAGAATTTTTAAGTCAAGTTAATAGAATATTCATATATTTACGTTAACATTTTCTTTGTCTATCGGTTAAATGTAAAAACTGGAATTTTTTGATACCGTATTTGCAAAAATCGGTGCCATATTTTTTCTTCACTAGTTAAACTTAGCACTTTTGTTCTCGATTTCAAGTTTTCTCATGCTCATACATGCAGCACCGTTTCCACTCTTGTTTAGCTTGCACAAGTAGTAGTAGTCGCCATGTTTTATTTTAATGCCATTCAATAATAAAACACGATACAGGAATGAGAGTACTCGTTTAGGTTAAATGAGTGATTTAAAAATAACCGAAATAGAAGGAAAAATTTGTAAAAAATGAAAACCCGTAATATTGTATGATGTGGGTTGTTCCTATGATTGATGGAATTTTTTATGAAGTAAAACACGTAATAGATGCGCAGTTATTCGTTAGTTTTGTATAAGTCAAAACTTCGCGCGAAACTGCTAGGTAATTTTTAAAGTTTGATCACGGGGAAATGCTATTTGTCTTGGAAATAGTAACAAGAATAGCAGCAAAACTGCAGGTATTATTGTAGAGAATGCAATGATGCCAATATGTTTGTTATTATATATACGTACTGAAAGTGAAAAAATTGATAATAATGAATCTGTTAATTATCATCGTTATCGAAACTAATAATTAATATTAACTTCATCAAGTGATATTATAAACAAATGAAGAGCCAACGGGAAAACAATATGTCGAAAGGATACTTTTTGTAGACTTTACTTGTATTGCGAGTAATTGCGAGCGTCTATATATTTTTTAGTAAGATTCATTGAGTTTCTCTTGAGGGAGAAGCAAATTGTGTTCAGATAAAGCAACGTTTGCATTCTTATCGGTGGAAAAGAGAACGTGATTCTCGAAAATTATTTAAAGTTTCAATGAAAACGCCCTTATATATCATTGTATGTACATACAAAATATTATAACTATTGCATACGGAAGTGTGCACTTCATATCGTTATGATTATTAACTCAAAGTATCTCTATAAGGATAAGCAAACGACAAAACAGTAATATTTATGAAGAAGACTCCGAAAGAAATACTTTGTGCACTGTAACACGTCCAATACTGTTATACATTGTCAAGAAATTAGGGACAATATTAGATAATTTCAATTATTGTAAGACCCTCAGAGTCTCGATTTTTAGAAAAAAGCAATCAAAATGAAACAAAAATGATAATTGTGGTTTCTCATAGTGACAAAAATAAAAAGGCTGAATTGCTTTTCTGAATATTTAGTCCCTTAAGGCGTAAGTAGAAAAAGGCTACAGTGATAGAAATATTATCATCCGTGATAAAAAATCATATATTTTCAAAGATTTTACAGAATTTGTATTTTACGATCTCTGTTAAGTAAGTGTGTATCATTATCGAGACTCGAGGACTTTTAATTATTATTTATAAGAAATAGTGTAAATGGAATTATTGTAATGAAGATTCAAATACATGGTTAGAACACCAGGAAATGAAGTAGAATTCAAAGTTTTGAGAAAATATCTATTTACTTACTTGTTAGTATGTATTTTAATTCAACAATTTTAACTGTTACTATTATTATTATTATTATTACAATACACTTATACGCGGTATAAAAAGGGTTCGCTTTACGCTACTATCTATCGTATTCATAATTTTCCAAATTCCTCACTTGTTGTAATTTATATCAGCGCGCTAAACGAATTATTATTTTCAGAAAAAAGATTTGTCGTCTAGCGCAATAACTAATACATTTATCCGATTACTCGTCGATTAGCAATTCGTGGTGCTGTTTGTAATACAATGAAAATGTAAATAAAAGGCAAACACTCGCAATTACCATTAAACTCACATACACTCATCACACATACAAGTAAAATAAAAAAACTATGCGTAAATAAATTCGAACATTAGGTTTAATTTGTATAAGAAAAAAAATATACTCACACACACACACACACATACACACACACATATATATATTAATTTGTCGGTTGTACAGATCCTAATATTATTTTATGAATATTGTATTTTATATGTATTATTATACCAGCTTCGTTGTAAGCTAAATCTTCCATAGCTGATATTGAAAATCGGTGCGAAAGTCGAAGGTCTGGATATATTTGAAACGTCGCTGTCCTAGAACTGTTAAAGGTTGTGAAATCTTAAAGGGAAAAATGTTACAATGTGTTTGTCTGGGAGTGATGAAAAATCGTTGTATCAAATGAACTGAAAAATGTACGAAGACAGGAATTATACAATAAATATATGTAAATCTCAAAATTCTTCAGTATTTTCCTTCGTATAATCAATATCTACAATTTCAAAGAATTACTATTAATTAAAAGGCTCGAATAATAATCAAATTATTTCTAGAAGTGATTTTGACCCGTAAAAGATTTTTGAAATTTTCAACCTTCACGCGCGCTGCGTCGAACCACCACCTGCATCGGCTAACATCCCCATGTTTACTATCGTTTGAATTGTTGTGAAGTGTTGGTCACCATAGAGACAGAATCAGCTGCGTCAGTTATTTCGAACTAAGTTTGATCGCACTTGGCTTAAGAAGTTGACACATTGATTTGCAATATTATTACATAAGAACCAAGTGCATTAAGTAGAAGATATTAAAAATGAGATTTAAAATATCGCAACAAGGTTCTAATCGGCATAAAAAAACAGTCACTTGCGTCGCATGGATCGCTTCTGATGAAGTTTATTCTTGTGGGTTAGTATATATTTTTACCTGTTATCAATCAATATTATGTAGACAATCAGAGATTTTCCATTGTTGAACATACGTCGTTTACATACTGTGATGAATTATATCGCTAAAGCGCTAATAGGATAAGGGGGTGAAGATGCAGCCATCGGTGTAGGATAATATTATAGACAGGTAATATATGCAGGTTGTCTATATACACCTTTTTCAAATAATTGGAGGTTTTATATACATTTTGATTATGATAGTAATTTTTTAGTTATTTGTTGAAAATTTGATCGCTTGTTATTTTATTTATATCTTTTATCCGTGGGGGTAAACTGCAATTTAAATAATAATAATAATGCTATATAGAATGCGCACGTGTATATCGAACGCTGTCTATATCGATTCAAGGTGCTTAAATTGCGAGTTTAAAAATTTGTAATATCTGACAAGTGGTACTTGACTCTGTATAGAAAAGTATTTTCCCATCAAGTGTATAGCATCTTCGCTCACCTCAGCCTAAGCGACTCAAACAAATAGTAAAAAAACTTGACTCACTAATGTGCTCTTCATTAGCATTTATAAAATGTAGATTATTATCGAAGATGGAAAAGCGTCCGAAAAGTCGGTTTGGTAAAGACTTATAAAAAAACTGACTCCAAATTCTTAAAATCGCGAAATTCGAATAAAATTGTCATTCGCAGAGACGACCACCAGCTGATAAGCTGGAAGTTCGAGGGTGGAACGATAAACGCCAAAGTCGTGACAGAGTTTTCGGATGATTTCCATCCGACCGACATGCAGTGGCACCCGCGACCAGCTCAGTCAAATTTGGGTGCAGTCAAGAAACAGGCTATGGACGTTTTGCTCATTACTACATCCGACGGTATACACTTAGTATAATATATATGATGTACATATATCACTGAAACCAGAACAATTTATATAAACGACTGATATGGCGCAGGAAAGTTCCACCTGGTCAGTAAAACGGGAAGAATCGAGAAATCGGTATCTGCCCACAACGGAGCAGCGCTCTCAGGAAAGTGGTCCTACGACGGATCGGCTCTGTTCACAGGTTGCTTATAAAAACTATTCCACTATTCAACTACATAACATATCACCAGTTAATGAAATACATTTGCTTTTAGCCGGCGAAGATGGACAGATAAAAATTTGGTCCCGCAGTGGCATGCTGCGCTCCACCGCGATCCGGAGCACGCAGTCCATTTTCGCGTCGGCCTGGAGTCCTGACAACTCTGCCATCCTTTACTCTCAGGGCTCACACCTATTCATACAGTCGCTAACGACCAGTTCCAAACCGCAGAGGGTCTGTAAATTCAAAACTTATATATACATTATACAAGTATATTAGTTTTATACAATTGCGAAATTTTTTATATATATTACAGTGGGCAGCGCACGAAGGCCTGATACTGACCGTGTCCTGGAACCAGTTCCACGGTCTTATCGTATCAGGCGCGGAAGACTGCCGCCACAAGGTAAGATGCGTGAACGCGAAAATGAATAACGATAATTCGATAAATAAGATGAAAAAAATAAAACACAGGTATGGGACTCGAAAGGCAACCTTCTCTACGCGAGCGTAGTGGGCGACCATCCGATCACAGCGGTGAACTGGTGTTTCTCCGGCAGTTACTTTGCCGTTGGCTCGTTCAACACCCTCAAGCTGTGCGATAAAACTGGCGTAAGTATGAATGATCAGGAATAAAAATTGAAATCATATCCTTTGTAATATTCACGACTTGCAGTGGCCGCATTCCCTGGAAAAAGTTCAGTCGGGCAGCATCTACGACATCGCCTGGTCGAGCGACGGCACACAGGTGGCCTTGGCTTGCAGCAGTGGCAGCGTCCTCATCGCTCATACCATCGAGAAGTCAGTGCTTTATTTTCATTCTTTTCTTATTATACTATATTCGAGTCACTGATATGCGCATTTGTATATATATTAAAAACTCAGAAAACTGGAGTACAAGGGTTTCGAGGCAAAGCTCATAAAGCGCAAGGCGATCCAAGTGTCCGAACTGAGCAGCGACGTCAACGAGATCCTGGACATAGCCGACCGAGTAATCCAGTTGGAGTTTGGTTTCGACCATCTAGTCGTGGTTACACCGAGCCAGTGTCACATATACTCCGTTAGCAATTGGAACACTCCAGCTATTTTCGACCTTAAGAACGGCTCGGTCTCGGCCGTACTTCTTAACGACAAGTGAGATTATATTGTATTATAAGAAAAATTTTAGGCCACGTTATCGCATATTTTCATGACATATTTATTCCAGGCACTTTTTACTCGTCGAGTGGAACGTACTGTCTCTGTACAACTACCAGGGCAGATCTATCGGTACACCCAAGTGGAAAGGGATGACTCCGGAACCGATTTATCCACCCTGCATATCCGTCTGTCGCGACACGTTGGTCGTGCGCGATCAGAGCAATCACAAACGTAATTCCAACTATTATTAATTACCAATAATTATATACCTGTAATTATTTTTAAAGATATGAGTATACTGACTACTTATCATCTATTAGTTCTGCATGTTCTCGAGATATCACAGAAGAAGCCCGTAACAGAAGGCCAACCTTACAGCCACGTCCAGGACGTCGTGAGTCTGGCTCTGAACTACGTGGGTGGAGTAACGGATCGTCAACTCGCTCTGATAGACGTCAATCGAGACCTGTTCCTTATCTCCATACGATCCGCTGGATTCGGTCGAGTTTGCAAAATAGGTAGGTATAATAAATTTATGCAAAAGCTATATATAAATCACCGCTGAAACGAACAATGTTTTCTTTTCTTTTCTCAGCTGTTATGGCACAGAATTTAGCTTGGGCAACGGACGCCAACGTACTCGCAGGTATGCTCGAAGCGACGCTGTCGGTTTGGCTCTGCCCGAACTGCGTTCACTACAGCGATCGCAAAGTTATACGAAAAACTCGCGTCGACAAGGATAGCAGGTGAATTTTACAGATGTGCGTTGTATATATTAATTTTATCGCGGAAAGCAAAATTCTCATCTTTTAATGTGCATATAGTGAATTCGGCAAACACCCGACTATAGTCAAAGTTTCGAATGGTCAAGTGACCGTTCGACGAGGAGACGGAGCTTTGGTTGTCTCGTCCTTCTACACGTTCTTCACGAGCTTGCATCAACACATACTCAACGGACGCTGGGAGGAGGCTGTCTCGCTGTGTCGAATAGTTCAGGTAAAATGTACACCTCGATTTTATCATTACCATATATACATTGAAATTATAAACTGAAAATTTCGTTCCTCCACTTTCATGTATAGAACGAGACTTTGTGGACGTGCATGGCAGTTATGGCGATCGACAGCAAGCAATTAAACGTCGCAGAGGAAGCATGCGCTGCTATTGGCAGGTACGACAAAGTCGACTACATTCGTTACATAAAGGTGAGTGTATAATCATATTGTATTTGCACATGTGTCTCCAAGACGCTTAAAATAAAAACAATGATGCATAAATTTACAAGAAACTTCCAAACGAAATGGAGCGACTGGCCGAGATGACACTGCTCGCCGGTGACCTACTTGCCGCCGAGGGTGTCCTTCTACAAAACGGCTTGGTCCCCGAAGCCATCAGGATAAACATCGAGATGTACAATTGGAATCGCGCTCTGGAGCTGGCGCTGAAACACAAAAAATTACTCGGCGAAGTGCTCGAAGCCCGCAAGCGCTATCTCCAGGTACTCGACAAAAAGGAGGTCAATCAGAGCTTCCTCGCTGTCCAGTCGAACATTGCCAAGTCTCAAGCTAAGAAGGTAAATTCCTGTGCCGTCTATGTATATATGTTTGTCAATTGATTATGGGCAACGAGTTTTGTCTACTTTGTAGGAGGCGAGGGAGCGGGAGAAAGAGCTGGACAAGGAGAAAGAAAGAGAAGCGCAGAGGGAGAGTCGGGAGCTTAGAAGGCAAGCATCCGACAAAAGCTCTTCCGAAGCTCAGCAAAAACCCAAGACACCGGAAGAATGAGAGCTGATTCGTTGAGACTTTGCTACTTTTATATGTATTATTATTGACGAGCGTGTTAAAATGAATTGTATAGAAAAATAAATGATGTTCGGCGAAAGTTTTGCTCTAGATTTTGAGAAACAAGCTTTATTTGCGCTTTTATTTGAATGACGCTATTGCTAAACAGCAAATGGTATATAGACAGTTCACGGCTACTATTTGCTAGGGTCATTTATTGCATAATGCATAATAAAAGAAGATTTTAGGACAAATAGGGACAAGGGATTATCTGTGCGTGAATGGCTAATGGCTTTATTGTTTCGGAACTTATATTGCTGCAATTATCCTTATATATACTACGATTTCTCGATACGTTTAGACACGAACGGTTTTATGAGAAAAATGGGAAACGGCTATATAAGGAGAAAGTAAATTGTAAATGTGTGTAGCTATTTACTGAGTTATCGCAGAGATTGAAATTTGCAACGGATGGTTTTTCCTAACGTTGGTGTTCCTCCAGATTCACTGTTTTTTTTAGTGTTTTTGAATGTCTATAGACTATATTGCATATTGACGAATATAATATGAATAGGGATTATAGATACGAATAAATTATATGTTTGACAAAAGTTTCGTGGTCGATTGAGTAGGTTTATTGATTATTGTTTAAAAAAAAAATACAAATTCTAAAATTGTCAATGAAAATGTTGGATATAATTTAGCAATAATATGGATATAGCTGGTATCTGTGCTTTGCAACGCTTATTTCTTTAGGAATAATGCTACGAATACAGCACAACTATATAACAAGAACAAAAGAGAGAACGTTGCAGTTACGCTAGCGAAGATTATGTGGTTGATCATGATCGATTGAATCGAAATCTGAAAAATGGTTAATTTTATGTATAAAGTCGTATTAAAATTTTTACGCGAAATTTAAAAGATTGAAAATATTACATACATTGTTACGACGTTGATTGCTAATGCGTCGACGTACCCAGTTTATGTACCTTCGTCTGGCCAATGCTTTAAGATAACGTATAAATCTTCTTACGTACCGCCAAGGGCCATCTATTAGTTGTCGTTGGTTCTGCACCATCCTGAGCCACCAAGGGCTATCTATTACTTGTAGTTCGTTCTACACAATACTGAGCCACCAAGAGCTATTTATTATTTGTTGTTCGATCGACACCATCCTGAGCTTGAGCTATTCCAAAGTGTATATCGAAGTAACGAACCTTCTACGACTGCTCCTCGGTCGAAAATGGCATACAGACTACGCACAAAATCTGCCTTTATACTAGCTTTCCAACAATAGTATATACATATATACAATACAGCCCTCGAAAGTGCAGCAAAGGATCTGGAGTGGGGAGTGGCAGGGCAGTACATAAACCGAATCCTCGGAAACCGACGTCCTCTCGTCATCCCAAGATCTCGACTTGTTCGAACACGACGAGAATAAAAATAAAGTAACATGCGTATACGCTCGAGTCGTGTGCATTATTGAAAGTTAATTAACATTATAAAATTACGCTAGCATTAAATTTATCAGTTATCACAGTAGAAACGCTTTGAATGCCACTGCAAAACAGACGATAGCCCAGATCACAGCTATGATACCGAAGAATATCACTGCGCCAGCTTGCCAATTCGTTTGTTTAGGAGCCGGTCTGTACTTCAGTACCAAAGCAGTCTGCAAAACAAATAAAAAAACTTTTATAATCTATCGAGAGAGAACAAAAAATCGGTATAATAAGGCATATATAATAATACCCATCCACCGTTGGCCTGTATCCAAGAGGCAAGGTACTCCTCGAGGACGATGATCATAGCCCTCTGGATAACCGGTAGGAACTCAGGTTTGCCCTGTTTCACACAATCAACGGCAATGCCACCAGCTACAGCGTAAATCGAGGCGATCTTTGACCAGTTGCACTCGCCGGATCGAAGCATCTCGCGCGAGACGTCGGTCAAAGCGTCGGAGACCCTCTGCTCGGTATTGAAGAGACCACGACCTATCTGACGGCCAACTCGCTCGTACAGCTGTGGATGCATCTTCTCGAGCTCCGTCCCAAGAGCCTCTAGCACCGGGAACACCTCGTCAACCACGACGCCGCCAGATATTAACTTAGCGCTACGCATTCGTTTCAGGCCTAGTTTGCGGTGGAAGATACCCGAGCGCCTCAGACGACCCCGGATGTACTGTGCACATAGCGCTTTGCCCTGTAGAAAGTTGATTTGCATTGTTTAGTGACTTTTTTTTAATTTTATTATTAAATTAAGTTTTAAAAAATAATGCAAACATATATGTAAATAAGCCAATATAGAACTGCGTAAATTGAAGATTTTTATATACAAATTATTTCTACATAAACTGACTGTTTTTACGAGGTAAGAAAACTTTATCAACTAAGTCGCCGTAATAATGATTAATTGTATTTGTCAACAATATTATTAGCATAAAAATTCGATCGTTATCACCTGCGAGACTGTAAGCTCAACGGAGACGGAGAGCGATCGCCAGCCGATGGTTCGCGATATTTTTCGCGAGACGACGTCGCTGACGTTGCTGAGCCGACGTCTGGCTGCATCAAAGGCATCCGGGTGTCCACCAAGACTGATAAAGTTGGCGTGAAGCGTCGCTGCAAGACTACTTCTGCGGTAACTACGTGCCAGGGCAGCAGCTGCCGCTGGTGAACTGGCCACCGATACGTCCTCTATCGACGTCGTGTGTCGGATCTGCGGCGGCGGATGCTGCATCTCCACAGAACGCCGGAACTTGTGTGATCGAGCCCTTGAAAATAGGTTTTGATTTTTTATTGTTTGTATTATTTTTAAGAGTGATTTTGTATACGATGTTTTTTTTTTAACAATGTGATTTGACGCTTGATGATATATTTTGTGGAATAATTACATCCAAAACAGCTATAGTGTCCATACTGGGAGCGACTTTTTGACGCGTCATTATATTTTCAAATTTTTTTTTTAAATTACTTCAGCATAGACTTAGTTGTTTTATTAATTTCTTTTGAGTGAATTTTTTAAAGATTGTTTTTTAGCTTCTATAAGGGACAAGTTTAAAAGCCTTTTCAGGAAACTTTTCATAAATCACGTATTATCGCGAGAATTTGTAATAACTCTATATATGTATATATGGTGATAAAGTGGACAAGCCATCCTTCAAACGGACATGCATACATATACATCCGAATCTGTCAAGTAGACTTCAAACCCAAGTCAGCTACTGTTATCTGTTTTTCTTTATATACTTATACGACACGATCCGTAAAGACTATTTGTCTATCAACAGTATACTAAAATCGTATTGATGTATATAACGTAAGCTACAGTTGATTTTTCTTACTTTAAATGATCCAAGAAAATGAGAAAAGTGGTCTGGTAGGTGTGCCCTCAAAAACAAAGCTGAACTTCTAAACCCCAAGTTACTTCCGATCAACAAGGATAAACGTAGCAGATACAAAAATTTTCCACGAACAGATATTATGTTTGAGGACACCTACTTGTCGTCCTGACAAATTACAACGGCTATAAAAGGCTATATACGACAAGGCTGTATACCTATACAGCGCAGGTATAAAGTGCTCTTCCTGACTCCGCCCTCTACATAGGATTATAGAACGGTATACCAATCCTCAAAATTTTCCTTAGCGTCCAGCTAGGAAAAACTATAGTTACTGTCGGTTCATGGGGGATTTTTTTTAAATTATTTAGTTACACGAAGAGTCGGTTTAAAAAAATGAATGTTTTATTGATCATTATAAAAAAAAAATGTGATTATGTCAAAATTGTGAAAATCCTGTCGAATCTCGACGAGTCAATTGAGTATATAAAATCTATGAGTATACTGGCGATACGCTGTCTGGATATAACATCTGCATGGTTACAAAAATCGTTATCGCCAGTAAGAAAGTAAGGGCGATGATTACAAATGCAAGGGGAAAATCTCCATATCGATAAGTTGTCAAGCTCGAACCCTGAAACAAAAAAAAAACCACATGATCAATTATAGGGACACACAGATTCGTCACTTTCAGGTAATCTTGATGAAAGAAAGTAATGAAAATTAATACATACCGTGTCAAAAGTGCCATAGTTGACGTTGAGATCCACAGTGACGCTATCAAGCCGATCGTAGCTTTGCAACGAGGACGTATTTTCTGATTCTACATCATCAGAATACGAACTAATATATAAATACTCTTCGTGCAGCATCTTTATGTGCGTGTATATGACAGCTTTCAAGTAAGAACCTTCTCCAACTGTTTGCCGATCGGTACTGCCAAGGGCTACTTATATACCTCGGACTGTTCGCAGAGTCCGAAGGGGGCTGGCACTTTATAATACCCTGTCGCCCTGTCCTATAGGACGGTGGACTTAATGGGAGGGGAGAGGATTCGGTCGTTCTTCGGATAAATTTCTTGGCTTCTCAAAAAACGGTAAACTAAATTTCCAACGCATATTCAAAGTTGATTCATAAATGTATTCGGCATTAACTTGAGAATAAAGTATCTCAATCCCGATATCTCAAATACGCACGAAATAAGGCTCTATAGTCATCATAATACTTTGAAGCTTGACAGATCGGTATCATCTCGTTATACACATTATATACATACACACGGCGCGCAAATAACCTTCACGAATTTTACATCGTAATTGCGAACAAACACAGCAATCGTATAAAAACACTGAGCGATGACAAAACCACATACATTACCCTTAAAGACACAAGAGACAAAAAAGCAATATTTACTCGATACAAAAAAAGCCCAGCCAAGGGATCCTCCTCCACCAGCAATCACATCGTCTCCACAGTTGCAATCAAGACCACGGAACAAAAGAAAAAAAGAAAGACACTTGTGTCACCTGTACATCGCGCGCGGATATAATATACACACAGTCCGCCGTATAATATATAAAAGCCGCACGTGCAGCAGTTAAACTGACGCGGCGCGGGAAAAGACGAAGGTACACAGTTCCGCCGGCACTCGCACTCTCCCGAAATAAAGTCACTCGCGAGAGATAAGTCACACACAGATAATATAATATAGCCTCTCGCGCACAAGCTCTTATCGACGACTTTACACCGCGGCGGCCTCCGCTCTACTGAACTCTATATAATATAATACAGTATACAACGCACACGGCTCCTTGATACCACGTCCTCCATGTGGCGGCGCGCGCGCTTCTCATACTAATTCGCCAAAAATTGCGCTGCACACATAACGCGAGGTCGTCTCGTCAAGGACCTTTCTTTTGGGCCCGCATATATATCTATAGCTTTATATACTATTATGCGCGCGACATGATGCTAAAATCGGCTGGAAGAGATCGAACGTCGATGGTTTGTTTACACAGAGAGCGGGAAAATCGGTGGTTTTTTTTTATCGATCGCGACACAGGTGGTCAGGGAAGGCGCGACGAGTTTTATCGGGTCTTATCGCTGGCGTTGATTTTTCTGCGAAATTTGCCGTTTTTATTCATCGGTTTGATCGGTTTCAGCTGAAGAGTCTGTTACGGCTGAGTTTTGAAATTCAAATTTTTAGAACGCGCGCGACGTACCCTTAGGCGCTTTATGCGTTTTGCATTGATTTATATATAGTACATTCTCGCGATTATTATACACCTGTATAATGGTTGTTTATGTGTGTCTTGTGCATACTTGGCGCGTGGAAAAACATCGTTTAGAAGCTTGTCTAAAGAAATGCGCAGTTGTCGTGATCGAACTGAACAAGTTTTTTCATAATAGTTTCTCAACTTAATCGATTGGAAAATCGAAAATATTGTCAAGTTAGTCGTGTACATACCGTGTGTGCATATGTGTGCAACTTTGATCGGTTGATATAACGCGTTTTCAATCTTCTAAAGTCGGCATTAAAAATACCATTTGAATTTTTCCTAAAAATAATACGTCTATACTTATTCATATCTAATCGATCGATTGTTCGCGCTATTTCAGACTACATTTATTATCTTTTTATCTTTTTAATTCTTTGACACATCTATAATTATGATCACCTCGGTGGAAATGGCAAATCTTTCTTCGCTTTTTATTAACGTTGTTGTCTTGTAAACGACAATGCGTTGCGTAACTTGGATATTCATCAATTGCTTAATTTAATCTCGACGACAACGTAAGCTACAAAAAATTTTTAAATTATTAGATGACCTTAAATTTTCGTTCACGTATTATTTTTTTCGTGAAATAAATAATAATAAATTTCTCAATAGCGTATATACTATTTATTAGTGTCTCTTCAATATATCCTACGAAATTTGATTATTAACAAAAGTTTACACTCTATCGCAACTATCAAAAGCTTGTAAATTCCATTCAATGCAAAACGTATAACTCCAGCTGACGTTTAGAACAACTAGTCTCACCTTTGATCGCTCATCTCAAGTATAATTATACTGACCTCCAAAAAAAGTCGTATACACTTAATCAAGTCTTCCAAAACTACACCGCCAGCAATCATCGCGTTTCCCACGAAAACTGAAGCACATGCGGTGAACTAGATAAAGTGAGATAATATATAAGGTATAACATACGTAAAATAATCGCGTAAAGCAGTATAACGGAAAGAGAGGGACTAGTGCGCGCGCTATCAAAACCGGAAGCAAAAGTCGCCTTTATTTCATGTGCTGACCGCAAATGATATTTATGTTATTATACTTATTATTATTATTATTATACATTATTATACACAAGACGAGCGAAAACTCCTGTCGCGAAAAACACCTGCGATGACGAAGTGAAGGCTCGCGCAAAAAACGTCGTCTATTGCTGCAATGAGAAAGATACATAAGCGAGACGCAGCTGTGGAATTATTGTTTCGCGATGCAGCGACACGACTCGAGAGAATGTCAGTGTGTGAATTTGAAGTATATACATATATACATATTATAAGATCGGAACCTTCGTATTATATACACCAGGAATTCCGTTTTCGATGGAAAATACGTTCAGTTCGTATTATATACAGCTTTGAAAACATCTCGATCGATTTGTTGTTTACTGTGTGTATGTCGTATAATAACGCCGCTAAATTTAATTGACGTGTCGTCATAAATGTCATAATGTATATAACATTTTTCTAATCGCCCAGATATATTATAACGCAGAAGAAATACTTTTGCTACATATTTTTTGATGACTGAGAGAGAATGCAATTTTTTAATTGTCGCACTTCTTATTTTAAACTGCAGTGCGAGATAAAAGAAAGGCAAGATTTTTGTAATCAGTAAATACGCACGCAAAAAGCTTTGACGCACAGATCGCTTGAATTCTTATGGCTTATAATTTTTATTCATTTCCGCAATTATTATGCGATACCAAAAGAGCTGTATAATCAATTTACGCGCGCAAAATCGAATTGGGCGCTCTCGACATAATAATATAGCCAAAAAAGATGCGATCGACGACTTCTATATAGAGCGGATTCGTATCTCGTGCGGTATTGTCGAAAAATCTCTGAATTGATAATACACTAGAGTTCAACGTTTTACCGACTATTGTCCGTGTTTGCGATGTCGGGAACGTGATAAGTTTGTTCTCGAACAGGTTTTTGGCAAAAGGATATATTATATTATACGTATGTTAACCTTATATGTATGAACAAATTTTAAGATAAGCTAAGACTTTATTACTTTAATTTTATTTTTGCAACGCATTATTACGCGCTTACACTCACTCTGAAGAACTATTTATGATTTATTAAGTACTATTTTTTTCGACTTTAGAATTATATACCTACTTATTAAAAAAAAAACTATGATTGCCTTTGAAAATAATGTTTGCAAGCAAACCCCATAATAATATAAAATAATAGTTATAACTACCACAAATTGAATATGTTTTAATCTAAATTCACGCGTTGGTGGAAAAACAAAGTGGTAACATCTCAGCACAGGTTTTACACATCACGTTTATCGTCATATATTTTTTCACTATTTAATTTTAAAGTGTATGACATGAAGTGTAGGCGCGCGCGCATGTGTGACAAATTTTACATAACTCGACGACAATCGCCTACAATATAAAATGAAATAATTGAATGTTAAATAGGTTTATTCCGGTCGCTAAACGGCGACGTTTAGAATATATAATATAATGCTATACGACACACTACACTGTATATCCAACTAATTGTACTCACAAAAATCAATATCTCGCAAGTATACGAAGACCCAAAATTAAAAAAAAATCACCAGAGATATCACGATCACTTTGCTCAACTACCAACAGTATAGTCTTCGATAAAATCAAACTGACACTGAATGAATGTATTTTCACACACAAACACACACACAAACGAAGCGAAATCGAGCTCTCAATGAATAAAGCCGATCGAACGACAAATTGATCGCTAAACTTACGTGTGATGCTCATCGATTTATATACCTATATGCATAAGGTATACATACGTGCCGGCCGAACGACGTCGCGAGTCTGCGAAGCTCGCGCGAGTAGCATCCAAGGATCGTCGTTCGTCTCAGCAGAGTGATGGCTCTCGCCGCAGCGTAATGACATTGTAAACTCGCCGGCTGCCGCTCTTTTTTTTACTTCTTTTTTTCCCGCACGTACGGCGGTCACGTCAAATCTCCAAATTGTTTTCTTTCCTCGGTTTATCTCCGCGGCGACTCGCATTGTTCCTGCGACGGTGCACAAAGTACTTATATATATATATTATAAATGTGTGCATTGTACTTGCGCGCGGAAAATGCGGCATTTGGCCAACTCTGGCATTGACATAATTTGGTTTTGAAGATAAGAAACATTTTAGACATCAGTGTATACAAAAGTAGTTTTCGCATGTTTCACAATCTAGTTTTGAAGATAACGTCTTGAAGATTTTTTTCTTTTTATTTTCGAACGTTTTGTATATAAGCAAATGTTATTTAATGCTTGCATTCCCGATGTTTGAGTTGATAATAGAAATAATGGAGCAAGCAAGATTATTATTTTATATCTGACTGATTTGTAAATTTTAATTGTCGTTTTTCACTGGCGAGATACAGGTGTATACAACAATTTTGTCTTACAGTGATAAGATCGCCACAGCAATTTTTGGAGGCTCCATTAATGGAAGAGGAAGGAGACCACGGAGAATTCGTTTCGTACATTTAAGGGGGGACGCTTTCACGCTTTAGGGCCACGAGAGAGCTGGCGGTCATTTTCGGGAGTGATGCTCAAATAAGGAAGAGTTACATATACGTTTGTGTCTTTTAAATCACACGACGACGATGACGCGGCGACCGCCACTCGTATATGTATGTATATACCTCAATGAGAAGATGATTTCCTCTGCTCATTTTTCTTCGACTCCCTGACAGGTTGTCTCGTTGGTCAATTTTTTTATTTAATTTTTCTCAGACGCTGGGTCGAAATAATTTACTCTTGTCTCGGTATGCTAAAATCATATCAACCTTTAGTTTTTCTACTCATCAACAATAGTACATTATGCAACAAGGAATTAAAGTTGTAGATTATTCTCACGGGTATGGGTTTACTGCCCGAGCGAAGCGATCGGGCAGTAATCACCCAAGGGAATGATCGATTTTAGTCCCCTGTTACACATTGGACTTTATTCACGACTTAACTGTGTGGCCACTTTGTTGACTTGAAAAGTCCCGATTTTTAGGTTAATAAAGTGGCCATCATATTTAACTCGCGAATAAAACAATTAATTTATTGTAATTAGAAAAGCTATAAAGTATTGAATACGTAGACTTAATTTCTGAAAATAAAAAATTAAATCCTCTGTCCGTTATAAATAAACAAATAACTTGTGCATTGAAATAAAATAAAGAGCTATACACTTCCAGGATACAGGTGTCTGAAAACTAATAAAATTAGGTTTCTCGTGCATGGTGAAATTAGAGATGAGTCATTGATTTAACAAGAATTGTATTTAATCGTTTAATAATCTATATCTATGACAACGACGATGATATGACGATAATGTATATCATATAATAATAATAATGATAATAATAATAATTAATAATAATCAGGCAACAACTTTGATCGAGGAAACAGTACAACTGGCGATAATATAACATTAATTTACACACGGAAAGCTTTAAAAACATTCCATTTCATTATCTTATACTTTTTTACCTTTCATATATTTATAATATATATTTATATATATTTTTGTTTCGTGTATAATACCTTTTTGTGTACGTAATTTCAATTCTCGTAAATTAGGCTACGTTTTGTGTACTTGAGAACCATCAAAAGTAATGCATATTTTCATTTGCAGATTCACGCTCGCCGCGTTCAACGCATTTTTAAGGTCAACCGTATCATTTCCTTTTCGTGTGGCCATAGAAGATACTCTACGGGAAACTTCGACAAACTACATTTTCCCCTCACATTTATCTTATGCACTTTCAATTCTTTCGACGTAAATTATTTTTACTGGACGTTCTACGAAAAAATTGACGATGCAAGTCTGTGATTCATAGCTACTGTTTTTTTTCAAAGTTTATGCGTACAATCGCACGCGTAAGCATCGTCAATGGGTCTTCTTACTTTCCTTCCGTTTTTGTTGCTTCCATTTATAAATAGAGATAAAATTGTTTACTTTCTTTTCGCAAGTGATACGAATCAACTTCGTACGATATTAACGAAATCGAAAGTCTTTTTTTTTATGTTTCTGTCTAAAACTTCCAACTAGCTGCGCATTTTTAACTCGGGATTTTTCCTCGTGGTCAACGCTTACAAAAGGAGTGCTATAGTCTAGGTTTACAAAGATTTCTCTACTAATTTAACTCACTTTGACACTTGATTCTGCACGAATCGTTTTTTGCTTACAAAACATGCTTAGAAAAGGGAGATACGGCGATTGTACAAGCTTTTAACATATACGGTGTGCACATTTATTAGCGTTAAACGCATCATTGAGCCTCTCGACTACAGGGACTGATACCGTACTCTTTTGTAAATAGCTCTCATTTTTTATAAAAACAATTTACGATGCGCATTTTTTAATGTAAGCTTAACTAAACCATTCAAACTATATTAACGACCTTTGTCCCATACAACAAAAAAATAATTCTGTAAAAAAAACTAGTAAATAATTGTACAAACAAGTGCTAGTTTACATCCCTGTAGAAATTAGTATAAAAAGTAATACTTTCTCTTGGAGAATTTAAAATGCGACGATAAATCACTTTTACAAATTAGCTAGTACTTGCAAAATTCGCCCAAGTAGCAAACGGTATCAGTTCTTGGCTCCGAAAGAAAAACGAACATTAAATGCTACGACTGTACAACGAAGAAAAGAAAAGTTACAAATTATTAATAACGTTACAACAGCAAAAGACTCAGCTAAATTTGTTGATCATTAACAGTGCTGCTAAGGTTCACCCGCGATAAGCATGACCTGGCGGAGTCCTTAACTATACATTTATACATTGTACGACGCATGGTACGTAAATATTAACAATTGAAAACTGCTTTTGGTTTTTCTTTTCTTTTTGTTCAAAAATCAAGTAATTAAAAATTGATAGCAGGCATTGATAGACAGTCCATTATTCTAAAAATCCTAATGTTTGACTTATTTAATAATACAATTAACTTTTTTTTAAACTAAACATATATAGAAGTGATATTTTTTAAGGAATTTAATTCCACAATTCTTATGACTTGATAGAAAAATTAAAAAAAATGTAATTATTTCACAAAATCATAGTGATTTTTTAGAATAACGAAAGTGTACCAGCCATAACACGTAAACTATTCTGATGTAACAAATATTAGTTTACTCAATGGTTTACTTTGTTTATATCCCAATGTATAACAAAGTACGAGTAGGAAAGACAACTAGCTCATTTTTTTTCTGGAAAAAATGAATAAAAAAAAAGTAAAATTCGTTTCACATTCGACGAGACTCTGATATGCATCGATACGCACATATTATGCTCTTCCCTTGTTTGATCTTATTAGGAGCAAAGTGCCTTTTTATTTAACGTTCAGGCGCACAGGGCTTCGAGGCGATTACCTTTTTTAACTACATAATATCTAAAATTAAAAGTCTAATAGCATATATAATCTTGTACAGTTTCATACATAATGAAAATGCGCATACACGCCGCAAAATAGACACAATCATACGCGGGTTTTACTCAATCGCACAATTTTTAAAACTCTTTTTATATTAATCTTTGTGAGTGTAGGTGTGCGCACATGCGCGCTTTGGTAAAAATATTTCGAAAAAAATGCCATTCATTTTGCAACCCTTTTATACAGCTTTGCTTTTTAAAGCAAATAAAACGCGATCTATCGATTATTTTAGTATCATAGTCATTTATAGTTTCAGTCATTTCTTTTATCCAGTCATAATACTACATTATGAAGTCATGACGAATTTGTTTTGTTTTTCTTCTTCAATACTTCGTACGGAGAAATATTTTTACCAGAGTATATATATATATCTGTGTTTTTGCGTGTGTACAACATTATATGAGGAAGAAGAAAACACACGCATACGCTTGAATTTTCGCACTTGCTTGCTTGAAAATGTGAAAACGACAAGATCAAACAGTATTTTTAATACGTGGTGCCAGCCACATCTGCAAAAATCTAAACAGTACGTTACAACGAGAATAAAACGTAAGCGAAAAATATTTATATTTCAACAGCGAATCGATATAAAGCCTGGAAGGTTATGATACTTGCAAAAAGACGCATTCTATTAGTCTTTTTTCTACGGGTTCACGAGCCAGCACCGGCTGCCAATCACAATTTGTCCGATAGGTACGCTAACTACTCGTTCTTTAATTATATATATATTTATAATATATACAGAGATAGAGCGTGTTACGATATAAAAACAAATTTTTTCTTCTGTCTAACAGCGATTTAAAGCTAAGATATAACAATGCTAAATTAAATAAATGTTATGAAACAACACATTTGTACAAACATTAATGCAATCTTAAAATTATAAATAGGCATAATTAAATAAATATGTACAAGGTGTGTATAATGTATATAATGTTAACTTCTGGTCCAATGAATCTTAAGTAGTCGCATTGAATCATTTAATTGATATTTTCTTTTTCGAAAATTGTTGATTACGGAGAAAAAGGGTTACCGAACTTGGTGGTTTCAATGATTAGTTCGTGTTATTCGAAAATTATTATTGTCAAAGATCTATGTGTGGACTATGGGCTACCGCTGCGCTCATCTCGAAAGACAGAGTAACGACTGTTCGTCTTCTCTTCTTTTTTCATTTTATAATTTAATTTTTTTTTTTTAATATTGTGCCTACGAGAAAAAACAATTATATATATATAGAAAATAGACTATATATAAACGCATTATTACTTCGTCAATATAGGCCTCGCAGTGAGAACAGATAACTGAAAATATTTTTTTCTTTCATTCACAAAATGAAACTATCGTAAACATCTGATACGATTCGATTTAGTAAACAACGATCTTTGAATCTGAACAATGATTATAATATTAATATCTTCGTCAAGAAGAGGCGAACGAAAATCCAGTTCTCGCAGCATGATATCGATTCGTACTAGATTAAAGCTTCGTCGTGATGAAGTTTTCCTTCTTTCGTTTTTCCACGTGTTTACGCATGTGTGGATGTGTGTACGAGTGTGAGTGTTAATTAACAAGACAATCACGCATATCGATATCATTATCTCTAAGCAGCGAGGAGGAGTGCGTTGTTACGTCCGCTGGCTCTCTCCTTTAAACAGCGAAAATTCCAACACTGATAAACAAGAGTCGACAACAATAGAGGAGGGTAGGAGAAATAGAACGAGGATGAGGAAAAGGGTGTGATTATACAGTGAGAGAGACGCTAAATGGCAGTAAGAAAATTGAATACTTCGTAGCTCCGCCATCGCCGGTGTTGATTCGTTTTTCTTTTTTCGTTTAAGCTCCATGAAAACCGTAGACTTCAAGGACCCGAATTTCGAAATCTCCGCTGGCGCAGAGCGGAGGATTGTTGAACGTTGAGCAGCGATCCGTTTTTCCGAACCTTATGTTCTCGTCCATCCAAATTGCTTGACCATCTCTGCGCGATTAAAAGGCAGTTTATCAGTCATTTGTTATCTTATAAGTGAGATGCATCGTTGCATAACACGCGTTCTTTATCGATTCAATTGCTAGGAATCGGAGCACAGATTATAGCGATAAACACGTATAATACATACCCTCCACCGATGGTTATCATTTTCGAATCAGCAGCCATGAAAAGTTCTGCCGAATGATGGACTCTGGAATCGTTGTGGGATGAATCCATGCCGACCCAAGGATACTTGGCTCGTTCTGGATACAAACTAAACAGGAATGTTTCTCCCGTCCCGAAATACGCCTGTCTCTGCCCCTTGTCGTCTTTCAAATTCCTCTCACACCATCTCGTCGAACAATATGCTCCGAATACCTGCAATCGTCAAAGCCAGATTTAGTACACAAACTTTTCACTTGGAAATAAAGCAGCTGTGCCAGTTTCAATCCGTCGCTGTATTTATATTACATTTGGATCAAAGAATTTCAGTACAGAAATAAACAAATTTGAAATTAATTTAAAAAAAACTCACCTCGTTGTTACAAGTTTTGATCATGAGGAGAGTCGGTTCGTACTTCTCTACGCGCACGTAGAAAGTAGTGAGCGAGCAGCCGTGTTCCTCGGTGGTGTAGAGTAAAATCGGCTGATACATCGTGATCCGTACTGGCAGCCAAGACCATAATGTAAATAGCTGCCGACAATAAAGCTCGATTAGTAACAAGTTGCTCTCGGCCATTGTACGTGCGTGTGTACTTTTTTTTAACTGTTTTATTTATTTTTTTCGTCTCTTTTTGCATAATACTTTTGCTCGGTTAATCAAATTTCATCGAAAGAGATTACATCTTGTACCCCGAACTGATAAAAAATATCAAACGTCGATCCGTATACAATGCATTATTGTAATAAATCATGCTCTCGCAAATTCGCGTGCGCTTGCACGGCAATCGGCGAGTGTGTATACAGATTGTGCACGCAGGATTCCTTCGCTTATGTCAAGTGCCGTCCAGTCTAAAATAGAAATTCTCAAGTGCCCGTGCGAGAAAATAAAGAATTTTATATGCGCGAATTTATGCGAGCGTCTGTTAATCTTACTGACGTCAGTCGAACCAAGAGATGTATACCCCATGTCGGCTTTTTATTTTCGAAGACTATAAAGATTTTTCGCACTCGCATCAGGGCCTTTGAGACTTCCTATATAACGCATCGACTGTTTCTAGAATCCTCCGTACACTTTGGGAAAGAGAGAGAAAGAGAAAAAAAAAATAAAACAAAATTATGCTGAACTTGACCAAGTGAAATTGAATGCCGAGCTCTTTTGCAGGCTGCCGTGAACTAGAGTATCACGTATGTGAAAATATATATCTTTTACAAAGCACTCATTCTCTTTTCTTTTGTATATTTACTATTTGAAAATTTTCATCATTGTCAGAATTTACCATGAAAATTTTAATGTGTCTTTGATAATCTGTCAACGTAGAGTCGTTACAAAGAAGAAATGATAGAAATGATTATTATTAATAAACACACATATAATATACAAAACTCGGATATAATAAGTTAGGAGAGATTGCACAAAAGTTAGCTCTAATCGCTACATTTATACGTTAATAAACAATATCGAGCGCAAAAAGTGTTACAACAAAATTACGTGTATATAATAATATAGTAAATCAATAAAACTACGACTTAAAAAGGTGCTTTGTACAATACGCAGTGCGTGCAGAGCAACGGAAAACTTCCAAAAGTCGTACACCGTTGCTGATGTGAATCATGCTCGAGTGCAGGTGCGTTATAACTGCATGCGGCGCAAACATTTGCTTAAAAATTAACACTCAAAGCCGAGGAACAACGTACAGACACGAAAAAAAAAACGGAGTTAAATACATAATCTATACATATCTGACAAATGATGGCAAACGCAATGATACAAAATAATGACGAGTAATATCGATGACAGCATTTTATGGAGAAGAAATGATGTATACCTAATATATCTAATACGAAAACGACTTACATGCACAGAGATATGGGCCTCGACGCCGGCGTCTCATCGACAACAACAACGAGACACGCGCGTAGAGCGAAAAAGAAAAATCGCTGGAAAATCGGACCTTATTCGTGCGAGCCAACTGAAAAAAAGAGCTACGAGCCTCGCCTTTAAAGGACAAACGCAACAAATCGCGTGCGCTCGGCAAAAAATATTTGCGAGACTCGGCTCCAAAGCAAACGAAATAATAAGACGCAGAGCTTTTATGCGATAACGAGACCCTCCGATATTATGAGAAAACAAGCAGCAATATCTATACCGATAAACCCGTGGATTTCTATGGATGTCCTTTTTTTTTACTAGTCACACAAGTAGTAAAATAAAAGATTGCATTAGTTTTGCGCACAGTAAAAATTCAGCGAAGCAGAGTAGCAGCGAAATTAAAATGAAAAAAATAATATCTGTCACTAATGCTATTCAGTTGTATTATTAGAGGATGTATAATAAAGCAGCCCATATAAATAATAACGCTGGCAAAATTAAAAACATATTACATAATGTATATGGTTCAATAATTACACATGCCACAGGCACGACGAAATCACCTACGAAAATAACGAAAGGAAGAAATAAATTAAAAGGTCTACGATTCAGTCCGTAAATATATACCTATGTAGCAAGTGCTCGAATATGGACCGTAAGTAAAAAGCCACGATGCTTTTTACGCGACATGTCAGAGAGTCTGTACAAAATATCCATTACACGAACAAGAAATCCGGCCAGATTTTCGAGCACCGCACAGCAGGTCATTGAAAAAAAAGGGAAGAAAAAATTTTCGGAAGGATATTAGTCGAGCGTGACGAGGTACTTACTTCGGGCATGTCAAGGATCTGAGATCGTATGCTTTGTATGGGGTAAACGCCCATCGAGAGAGCGCGTGGTCCAGGACTGTGCGCGCCCTAATATTTCGCACCCATCACCAGCGTGTGCCATTGTCGTCCGGGCGAAATTGCAGCGCAAACACAAAGACAGACATACGGAGCTTATATGAGTTTTTCGCTGTATACGTGCCTTCTCACACTCTCTGAGCTTCGAATGTTGCTGTATTATTATATGCAACTCAGAGAGATGCGATCGAACCATCGACAACATAAAATATTATACACATCGAAGCGCTGAAAGTGTAGCACTTTCTTTTGCTTTCGTTTATTCATTATTTGGTTGTTTTATTACCGAACGAAAGAGGAACGAACATTTTTTTGTAGAATAACGTATTCGTGAACAAAAGGATATAAACGAACTAAAAGTATAACGTTGGATATACATACAACGAAATAAAATGAGAAAATAAATAACAAAAATTTAGAGGTAGACAATTTTTTTTATTCGCTTGATCTGTGAGCAAATTGTTATTAAAATTTAAAACAGGTTAGTTATAAAAGTTTGCAACTGTAGTAAAATATGAAAAATATCATTCCATTATTAATTGCATTCGCCGTAACGTATAATTTTTTTTCTGCTACACTTGCGTCTATCGCAGGATTGAACCATCTTTCAGTTTTTCTCTACTATACTGCCTCTATACTCATTTGCATACACACGATTAAATTCTAATCTCTATAATAAATAAAACAGTCTATCAAAATCGTTCTCGAATGTTTGTAAACAAAATTGTATCACACAAATCTTCATCGCACATATTGTGTAAACAAAAGTTATAAAATTAGCTTCTGCATGACATAACGAAACGAGAAAAGAAACAAACAACACTTTTATAACTTCCTCAAAAGCAGTCTAATCTGATCTCTAAAATAAAAAAGGCAAGACCTAATGCATTCAGCTAAGAGATTCAATAAGTTATGTTTGCTTTGTGTAAAATCTATTTTCGGAACGACGCACAGGCTCGTCTCTTGATTTCGCATTCGGCGCAGCATATCGAAAATAGCTGGCCGTTGTTGTTTATGAATACTTTTTATGCGGAGAGCCCCTGCGCGAAAAAATCTCTCTTTATCCCCCGAAGCCCTAGCAGGCCACAGCATCTTTTTCAATCGTCACTAGGAAAGGACGCTTACACACGAGAATTCGTAATGCATGACAGCTCCACACAGCCAGTGGTAGTGTACACGCGGAGAGTTTCTTTTATATTCTCTCTCTTGCGAACAGTTAAAAAACGAGGAATCGCCAAAACGAGGATAAGCAAATACATAAAGTCAAGAGCTTCCATGCGTCATGATTCTGTTCCAGTGATGAGGTTAGTTGTTTATCTGTTGGTTATGCATTGGAGCCAATGTTTTTTTGTTACTTGTGAGTACAGTATATTAATATAAAGAAAATCAGGGTTAGGGTATGCAGTATAGACTACCGTTCCAGATTAGTTGAAAATCCAGTTGGATTAAGAGGCATGCCACAAGCAATAGATTTCTAGAGAAATGCATGATCGCTTTATATCTGAAAACATTTTTGTCTAGTTTGCCAAGTAAAAGAGTACGATTAAAAGACATGATTGAGCATGATATATTGCCATATAAATTATTGTTTATCTGTTTCATGATTTTGCCCCCAAACGAAAGATGAAAATGAGTCGATTATCAAGGGTTTTCGACAACGATTTACGATTCACGACATGTGCCTCAAAATATTTATGCATTAGGTGCGTATATCATATTATACGGCCCTTGAGAGTGAAACGTCGGCAAACAGTTAAAGGTCCAAACTGTCAGAATTGTAAATTACTTGGGACAGCCGTGTACCGACATTGTGGAAGTGTACAGAGTTTGTCTCGAACAAACATCAGGTGTATATTTTGTAGACATTTTATGTTTGTACGTTTGTTAAAGATAAGTCTGAAAGTTATAAATAGAGCCAAAACAAAACAAAGAAACCATAAACAACATCTAATGTGTGCCCCCTGTATTGGAGAAGATTATTGCCGATTTATATCCAGCTGAACAACGTCTGGACCAAATACAAAACCATAAAATTTGGTTTCGTTTGATAAAACTGAAAGCCGACCGAGTTTTTCTTGTCTTTGCCCTTTACGTGTGAATGTGTGATTTGTTCAACCTGGTTAAAAAATCGCGCATTTGAATCATTTGTTCATTATGTTCTCATAATGTTAAATTGCTTATAACGCAAAATCAAATGTTATATAATATGAAGTTTTCACGATAGAATTAATGCAGTGGTAAGTGAATTAAAGTAGATTATAAAGCATCATGCGATTTGAAACATTAACTCAGAACAAGAATATTCAACAGACTTTCGTTAGTTATTCTTTAAAAAATACACAATATAATTTTTGTAAAAATGAATAGCAACGTGTAGCTAATAAACAAAGCTTTTTTAAACGAAACTTTAAAAGAATTTTACAAACATTTTTTAACCAGGATCAAATGATTAATATTGCACCAAAAAGAAATTAAATAAAAAAATTAAATAAAAAGTAACACTGCAAATTTGATTATGAATATTAATACCACTCGCTGAAAAAAATGAGAGCAGCGGTTGCATATGTGGCGCATATGGAAACAGCGATAAAAGCCGACGACGCTATATAGTGTCGTGATGAATGAGAGTACGTGTGAGTGTAACTCGAATAGTAGTTTTAGGGAGGAGAAAAAAGGTAGCACATGAAACGAACGGCACATTGTCCAAAAAGATAATTATACGATACCCTGTCTTTGTACGTGTCTTCACATTCTTTCTGAAAACAAAGTGAATCATTGAAAAAAATCTTCTGTAGTTTTCAGCTGTTTAAAAGGTTTTTTATAATTTGTCTTATTCAACATTTTTTTAAGTTATCCTCGAATTCGTTGTTTGCTTAATCGATTCACTATGTAACAAAATGAAAAAAGTTAATGGCATCGTTCAACGATAACAATAATATTTATATGTTGTACAAATATTATATACTGAAAATGATTAAGCGACCATAGATCTTACACAAAAACCAAGTTTGTTAAGATATGACATTTTTGAGGTCATATTAACCCTGCACCACTGTTATTGTCTTATTGGAAAAAGAGAAAGTAGGATAGAGAAAAAGAAAAAGATATAGAGAAATTGATAGTTAAAACATTCGTATTTAAAAAAAAAAGTATATCCAAATAAAATTTAAAAAAAATAAATAAAAATGTACGTTTCTACGTTAGTACTTATATTTTTCACTATATACCAACAAATAATATTAAAAAATACAATTTTACTAAATGCCAGAATAAAAAAATGGCACTCTTGTTTAACAAATCACCTTATTTCTAATCCACTTACCTCTCTTATTGTGAGGGTGTGAGACATCATTTGTATGTTCATTTGTGACTGACTTGTTGGTAAAGTATCGGTCGACCTTGATTTTACCAACGACTTGGATCCCGACACCACGTTTCGACTTTTTAAATTCATTTCGATGCTAATGAATACTCTTGATATGTAAGCCGAACTCAATCCACGAATACCAAATGCAGTACGCAAAAACTTTGCTGGAGTCACCTAAAATTAGCGAAAGATAACGATTAGAAACAGCCATTATACTTTAGCCTTTTTAATCTTATGAATCTTTGAAAAAATCTTACACTTGTATTCGCTGAATATTATTGAAAAAATTGTGCATTATTAATTAAGTACTGAGGTAAAGACATATGTGCTTACCGGTATTTGTCTACAAAACTTGGAAAGTGCTGCATCAATACCATTTTTGGTAATTTCAGCCATCCATTCTGAAGTTTGTGATGATGAATGTTTATGGAATAATAAGATTATAGCCATAGCTACCCTATAGAAGACCTGAATAAAATAAAAAGATTAAATCATGTAAATTTGCAAACTACTTAGTGTTTTAAATGGTTTAAACTATTACTTTAATGCCTTCGTGCAAAAAACAGTCCATAACTCTGACTAGATGTTGAAACGGGAGTAATTGCAGAATCCACCAGATCCAGTCCATGTAGATTCTTTCTGCTCTTGATACTGAACAATGTCTAGCTAAATGTACTGCTGCAGATTTCTACAATAAAATTTATGGAAATGCTGTTATTGCATGTCATAATGAACTCAAAGTAAAGAAAAACCATGATTATTGCAATACGTACTACATGTTTTTTTGTTATTTGCTCAACAGTTTTCCATGTTACTTCATAAAGCAGTTTTGTTTGTGTGATGAACCTTTTTTTCTTTGATGCCACTAAGCTTTGCACACAATGATAACATTGTTCCTCTGAAAAATGATTCAAGATATGAATAAAACGTTTAAATAAACTTTTAGAACCGTGTTACTGACCTGGCATGAAATGCAGAAGAAGAGCAGTTATTGGGTAAAGCGATGGACTGTATGTTATATCTGGACATGCATAACCTAAGACTGAAACAATTCTGTCGGCGACACTTCTACCTTTGCGAGTCAAGTTATATGATAAACAGTGAGTACTGTCGACAAATGGTGGCAACATAATTGATTGCTCTGGTAATTCTGTAATAACAGACATAATTATATGAGCATTCGTGTAATTGAGGCGATATAGAAAAATGCAATCAACAGAGATTAAAGTTGTGAACTAAAAGTAATGATATATCAGCAAATTGAAACTAACCTGTAGTTCCTAAAATTTGGCTCACCATGTCCCAGTAGTAACCATCCATGGTATTGTTGCCCTTGGAGTGTTGACTGATAAGTGCCGGCCATAGCTGAGTTCTGATACCATTGTTGAGCGGCCAGGCATTCTCCCTCAGGATGAGCTTCACCTCGCGTAATTTGTCTGCTTGTAGGAGTGCATTGATCTCCTTGAAGGTCTTGAGGGTTTGCTTCTTGCTGGTCGGAGACTCAGGTTGAATAATGATGTTTGTAGTGTCGACATGTGGTGGGAAGACATCGTCAATATCAACATTGCTTTCCTCCTCGAGTACCGACAACATGTTTGATGGATTGTCCATAGAGCAGGGAGACTGCGTGACCAACATGGCAGCAGCACTATGGAGCTGGATTGTCCATGCTCCAAGCTGGTGGCATTGCGAAGAATTGCAATTTACGTGATCTCCTTGGAAGTTTCAGCATTCATCTGGAAAGAACAAAACTTTAATTCTTGGATCTAACAGAGAAAGGTTAAATTTTGCTTAAACTCTGAAAGTAATGAATTATTCGGCTTGTATTGCAATTTCACAAGTCCTAGCTCTAGAACACCAAGGTTGGTATCATGAAGCACCACTCACAATCTGATCAAATTAGTGCCCCGGAGATGAGATACTATCCTTGTTAGTAAGAAGTATACGTAATGTCATTCACATTAATTCTAAAATCAAGCCAATTGTGCAGAATTATGGTTATGACTACAGTTCATTTAGTAATGTGTTTCTAAAGTATCTACCATTTTTTTTTTTATACTTTTTCTTATGGTATTCGTTTTATTATATAAGTATTAGAACATTTCTATGTGATCATAAGTGGAAAGCCTATTTAAAATCATCTGAGATAGCCAATGAACTTTTACTCATATATATTAAGTAAAATTAAAGTTTATAGAAAACGTAAATATGCAGAATACATTAGTCGAATGTAAATAGTGCAATTTGCAAGGAGACATTGGCCTCAGTGCAGTTTTCCTTCAAGAAAGGAGATAAGTTCTTTGTGTGATAAAAGAATAACGATAAGAGTACTGCAAAGCATCTTGACTTGATACAAATGCAAATTATTAATTGTTGATAAGTAACTCTGCATTTAATAATAATTAATTAATGATTGTATAGACAGATATAGATGAGAGTATTTGTATTGTAAAGTTTGCAAATAATGTACTTTTGATTCTTAATTTTCATCATGTAAAGAATTTAAACCTATCAGTACAGTAAATTGAGCATTTACTGTCATGTGCTTACTACACTTGAAATTTTTGGTTTTCAATTTAATTTATTTTGAAACCAACATTTTACAGGATACCTTGTGCACGTTATAGCAGATAAATATTATCACACTGGGGTACCATTCAAACCACTTCAGTTCATAAATATAGCTGACCAAAGCCTAATGCAAACAGCAGTTGCATTGGTATAAAATATATCACAATCGTAATAAGCAACCATGCAGTTTATTTTACTACTGAAACGAAGTCTTTCTCAACCTTTTTTGCCCATTCAACTAAGCCTTTGATATTTTAACAGTAATGCTTCTAGAACTTTTGCAAAGCTAAACTTTGAACTAAGCTCCACATAGCAAAGGTATAAGAGTGATATTTCCACTCGACGCTTAAAAGATCAGATGTTCCAATGGCAACTTTCCAAATCACATGATGGTGCATATAGCTGTATATATGTATTGTAATGTTTTTTTCTTGTACAAGACCAACAGTTACTTCAGTAAGATTTTTAACTTCTAATTGAAGCTTATTTGAATTCCTCAAAAGCCACTTGTTCTTTACGACAAAATTAATCATCTGTACTCAAATTGGTGGCTACTTGGAATGCTTGATATAAATAGAAACGTTTATATTGAAAATGCTTCATTGCACTGTTAATGAAAAAGATTGTTATTCAATTAAAATATTTTCATCACGTGTAGAGCGGCTAATTTGAATTTCATTGAAAACATTCATTGACCTCACTCATTCATGAGATAAATTTAGCAACTGCAAAGTAAATACATAGATGTTATGCAAATGAACGAACCGTTTTAGAAGCACATTTAAATAGATCTTAACAGTAGCATACAAAACCAAGTAATTATCTTGGCATTAAATCTGAAATTTCTCCTTAACCAGTCTCACATTCCTCATTTCTCAAATAAATGTACATACACTATAGACAGTAAGAAACTATGTATAAAATTTGCGTAAAAAGACGATTGTAGGACACACACAGGTGAAGGCGTAAAAATAAAAGAGAAAAAAGCAGGAAGCCGGAAATAGAGAGGCTGAGTTAGGTAGTTAAAGTATACGTAAATGAAAAAGCCTAAAATTATAAATAAACTTTAATATCAGTCCCTTTGCATGTATCATAGAGCGGCGAAAAGCGCTAAATTAGATCGATTCGCCTATAAACAAGACTATATGCGTATGACGTGCGCGAAAACTCGCGCGGCTAATCTTTAATCGATCGAGGAGAACCTATATAGAGAACGGCCAAGTATATATATATATATTACCTATAAAAGAGTAGCAGCCGCGCAGCGCAGCAACAGAGAGATCACGAGCAGACATTTGTAAGAAAGCACTAACACCGGGCTTTGTAATTCACTCGCGCAACGGCACAATCCTTTTTTCGAGCGAGCAAGAGAGAGAGAGAGAGAGAGAGAGAGAGAGAGAGAGAGAGTGCAATCGATCCCACGTAAACATAACAGAAGAAAGTCACGTTCGCGGCCACAGGTGAGGCGAGTAAGGGCGTAGTCTGAGTCGTGATGGCGTGAAAAAGGGCGGCGAGCCCCCGGGAGAAGAAGTCAGCAGGGTCTTGCCCTCTCTCTCTCTCTGGCCTCAGTCTATATAATAGGCCAACTGCGAGAACTCCGGGGGGGATCGATATCGAGGTGACATAGTCGAATTTTTTTCCTCCCTACCATCAGTAGCAAGCAGCACCTGCTCGCTCTCTCTCTCTCTCTCTCTCGGGGGTTAACTGTTGCGAAGGCGCAAACGACGAGGCAGCTCTAAGTATTCTGCTCGACCCGGGAAAAAAAAGAAAAAATCCGGCAGCGAAAACCCTCGCGCGAGTGCGAGAGTACATGCGCGAGCGAGAAGACTAGTATATATATATATACCTACTATAATAACCCCACCCTCGTCGGGGAACACGCGCGCGTTCGAGCGCCTTTAAATCGCTCGCTTCTCCGGAAGGAGGGAGGGAAGAACTGAGGGGGCCGAATAAGCTGTCAAATGCCTCTGCTCAGCCTCATCCCGTTCCTACGGATTACCTTATACACGCTTCGCTCTGTGAAAAAATATGTATGGGCTTCGCTCTCCCGCTCTTTGTTTACGCCTGCATGGCTCGCGCGAAAAATGTGTGCGCGCGCTCTTTTATCCCATTCACGAGGGGGAATCGCGACGTGTGTGTTTACCTTACGCTTATTTGGGTATTGGAATTTTTTCGAGCAAACGCGCGCGCCTGACATACTCTTTCGCACAATTTGTGCAGCGAATTGAAATATGTGGTTTTTGTTCTCCGTTCCGATTTTTTTTTATGTGAACCTCGTGCTCTCGTTAATAACTATATCGATCGCATAAAGAATCCTGCATTACATATTTAAGCTCGAAGGACATTGACGTATATTCTGCTGAATCGAAATTAGCGTACACGGTGGGCGTGAAATCGGCTTCAGGCTTGACCTAATTATTGATTATCAAATTAAACACGTCTTCACGTTATACACAAAACAGTAACCCGAATTACCGTGTGTCTGTGTAATAAGGAGCTAAGTAGATACCAAGAGGATCTATATTATATAGGATATACTAGCGCGCGGGACACTTGTAAGGCTTAAATTTGCTATCGCTTTCAGAGGATGCAAACGCGACAACTGATGTGTATATATATATATCTGTGTGGTTGCGATGCTTTTTTCTTGCGCGCGTTATGAAAGCACTTTTTACCCCTCAGTAGTGTAAGTACTTATATACGCCAACTTACTTACGCACTGCCGCGAACCGTTGTAAAATCGTGCAGAAAAACTTGGAATATCCGCTATCAGATTGAAAACAGCTGAAAGGTTACGCGGGTAAAAACGACGATGAAAAATAAATCACACTCTCCGACACGGTTCGTTCGTTCATCTCCGCGCGGAAGCGATGAAATCGAGTGTATTTCGAAGAGAAAAAATGAAGGAAAAAAGGATCGTGTCGTGCACGTATAGGTACGCCAATAATCCCGGAAACACCTCCAGCGCGGCGACTCACAAAACAAACGAATCCTCTTTCGACACTCACTGCAATCGGCTCGAGAATGCCGTCATCTATATACGAGCAACCCTTTGCGAAAACACGTACACCCGAGCAGCTGCAAAGAAGCAGAAGCTCCAGCCGTCGGATGGGGGATCCAGACACAAAATAGGTACTTTATAAACGAGGATGATGGAAAACTCGCGCGCATACTAACACACCAGAGCTTATAGACGAGCTGATGATGTGTGTCCCGCACATACTGCTGCAGCAGCGCTCTACTCTCGCGGAGGTAGTTGAAGCACTTAGCACGTTTCGGCACTTATACAGCACCGAGAACGACTACGTGTGTGGCTGATCGTATACGCTCGAGTGGACCTGACGAGCGGGGAGAGAGAGAGAGACGAATGGATCAAGCGAGAGAGAGAGAGATGGCAGACTTCGCGACGGAAAACTTTGGCGAAGTCGAAAATAGAGAGAAAGAAGAACAAAGAGCGAGAGGGGGCAAGAGAAAACAAGTATATTGTACAAAAATGAGAGTCGCGCGAAACTACCCGCACTGTATATAATACGCAACCGCGACAGTTGCATCGCTGCATCGGAGACTAGAAAATAAATAGAGCATCGGCGAGAGAGACAGGGAGAGGTGAATTTGCACTGGCTCATCAACAATGAGTATATATCAACGTTTATTCAACCGTTCAAACGGCCCGTGTCCGGAGGCACACACGAGTAGTTCCTGCATTTCCAACTAGACCAGCAATTTTACCGACTCGTATACACCTATAGGTATATCTGTACTCTCGTTGCGCTGCAGACTACTGCAGAGCAGCAGCAGACTATATAACCGAGGGAAAATTATATAGCAAAGAGTAAAGAGCTGCGGCCTGCGATGCTCGCTCGCTCGCTCGCGCGAGTGAGTGAGTGAGAGAGAGAGAGAAAGACATATATACAGATGATGATAGGCTCTATCTCGCTCTGACGTTCTTTATTCGAGAGCGGCGGCGGCGGCAGCGTCGATCGAGCGAGTCACGAGAATCGGAAGAATCATCGTCAGCGGCTATTGTATCCTATTCGCACTCATCACTCGTCACCTGTGCTACTGCCAGCGACCGAAGACAATGGGGGAGAACCCGATGCCCGCGCCCCGTCAAAAAATAAGCTGCATGCACTCGCGATCCTATATACCTATATATACGTATATACGAGAATACCCACACACACACACACGCACAATCAGCGGACCTATATGATATAGATTCGCCCAGCTTCCTGGCCCTCGCGCACTATACGGTACTGCTGATGGATGTAACAACGCACGTACACACACTGTAGAGTCCTACATGTAGCCACAAAGAAGAAGAATACGGATCGTGATGTGTATAGGGTGCGTATACACAGGGACAACGGGTTTTACCTTTGCTGCTGCTGCTACTGCTGGTACGATGTAATTCCTCGCTTCCGCACATAGACACGACGGGAGTAGTGTCGCAGCCGAGGGTCCGTCGTGTGTCGACCCGTCGTTCCGCGCGCCCGATAAACACACAGAACAGAACAGAGTATAGCAGAGTATATCACACACGTACAACACTACTTATAAAGCAGACTGGCCGAGGCACTGATGGTGTTATAGGCAGTCGCAGTCGCAGAGGGAGTTTTCCTCTCTCTCTCTCTCGCTCACTTTGCTGATGCTACTGCTGCTGCTTGGCTTTTTTCCCTTCCTCGCACGGCGCAAACTGGCGCGGCGCGCGCCTCCTCTCCTTTATCTTTCGTTCGTTCGCTCGCGTTCGTTCTTCTTTCTTCTTCTTCCACTCCTTCCCTTTGGAAGTCTTGCCTGCTGCTACTGGCTACTGCGCTTATACTTGCTCTTTCTCGTCGGCGAGAGTCTTCTTGTCGGTGCGCGAGTGCGTGTATAACTGGGGGCTCGCGCTGCGCGACTCGTCGCGGCGCAGGTCACGTGACCGGCCCTCGAACTAACGTGTGTGTGATGTGTGTGTGCTGCACGCGATGCCTGCTATTTTCTGGATATACCTATATATACATACATATATACGCCGACGCTGAATTCACCGCGAGTTAGCTTCCGATTTGTCCGCTAGAGCGGCTCTGCGTGTTCGCTGGAGAAGTAGTGGAGGGGGATATATATATATATACTTATAATAGCGCGACTGTATGGGTTGTGGCTGCCGAAAAGCTCGAGTTGCTTCGATTCGCGAATTATACCGCATGTGTGTAATATAGGTATAACAGCGATCCGATGCAGTTTGCAGCGCGATATGATGTCCGAGCGAGCGGCTATATGCAATTCCATGCGCAGAGTTCATTCAATTGCGGGGATTCTTCTCTGATATGTTATATACTGTGACGCGGATAGAAACTGATGCATGAAATTTCACACAAGAGAGAGAAATCTTGGCGGACAAGAGTGCGTGCTAATATTCGCTGATGCTGCGAGCGCGGGTTATATACATATATATGTGGGTATCTGTTTTGTACGAGCGAGAACAGGGACGTATTTCTGTTAAAGAGCGCCCAGGATTTATTTTATACTTACATCAGTGGGATATCGAGCGTGCTTAAGCGCTGATTGCTGCGTTGAAACTGTGTACACTTTTTAATTAAGGTGTACGATAAATTTATTTATCGCGCTAATTGTTTCGTTATCTGTTTGGTTGAAATTTCAATTTCGTCCTTATCCATTACGTATGCATGGATTATAATTAATTATATCGATCGATAGGAATTCAATGTTCTGGGATACATTCTTAGAAGTAAATAACTGTCTTAATAATGAAAACGAATATTATTATTTTTTTTGTAAAAACTAAACAGTATTATTATATATCTTATAATATTTTCATAAAATAATATTATATACTAAATGTATGTACATATTTTTACAAACTAATATGCATATACAGAACAGAGCGACAAGTGGAGCATAATCTGTACACTTTAAATAACGTTCAATAAAAACCCTATAGTACATTTCGGCAAAAATACATGTTTGCCTTCTGTATGTAAGGAATGTAATCTTGCAACTAATTGATGAATTAAACAAAGCATAACGTTCGATCCAATGCATAAATTTTAATAAAATAAATAATTACGTTCTCCAAATTTGCGTCTAATACTACCTATAAAAAGAGCAAAACACACACCATTTAGGATAGAAACGGCGGCTTATTGTTACGCGACTGGAGCGCACAGCTGTGTTGATCTGGCGCTCTCGCTCAGAGTCTGAGAATCATCGCGGATTCGCAAAAATCCGTATATATATACCTATATATAGTTCTGGATAACCTACATCAACGCCTGAGCGATCGGTGAACAGCCAGACAACATATACATTTGTACATGGAGTGTAGAGTGAGAAGAAGAGAGGGGGCATGTTTTTTTTATAAATGCTGTGTATTGCGCTTGCGCTAAGTTTTGAGCGCTCGAATTCAAGTAGGTATATAGATGTTGGCGAAAAAAATGTTCACGCTGTCGTATCGGCCATTTATTTTTAGATAATAGATTTAGGTAATTTATTGATCGTTTTTTACTGTACTTTACATTGATTTTGTTGAAAAATATATTTTTTTGTTCGCGTAGTGGTTTCGTCCTCTTTTGTGAAACGGATTGTACATACGTGTACGATAATTATAAATAAATGCTTCTTATGCAGATGAAATAGGGTTTTAATAGGTTTTTAAATTTATAATGGTTAAAATAAATATCAGTTGTCATCCTTGTCGGTGGCGGTATCTGGCGGTTAAAAATCTAATCTCGTAGGTTTACTATCTACACAGGATAAAACATTTATTATTTTCAAATGTATTAAATAAATTAAATTAAAAACTGCGTTATATGTAACATACATTGAACACGTAAACAAAAGCAACGTTGAAATTTTTTACTCTATGTAGCATAGATTCTTGTTGAGCTAGTTCGTAAATCGTGTGTAATGCATGTTTTGGATTTTTCATTACTCAAATAACAAAGATGTAATGTGTAATTTTCATTACGCAAATTTCATATTCCGAATTTCACCTAAAATAATTAAACAAACTAAATATTAGAATTTTTTCCTCAAATATCTAACTTTATTATCGACGGAGGATAAGATGAATCTCTTCTAAACCATGTGTTTTTCATACGAATCAATGTATTAATACGTAGCATATAATAAGATGTTGGATTACATTATAATTGTGCGATTATAAATGCATAATATATTATACCTATATTTCAATAAAAATATATTCGATTATTATCGATAATAATTTTGAAATAGAATTATTTAGAGCTGCAAAACGTATACATCATCATTGAAATGGAATTATATGTTTCGTAAACACACAAACACTGTACAGTATTTTGTAAATATAGTTTCATCATGAAGATAGCCACGAAAACTTGTTTAATGAATATATATACACTTTTGCTTAACATCGTGGTTATTGTAATTCGGCAAGCAGTCGGTCTTAGGTTAAGCCTAATAAATAAGTTTGTTTTATTTACAATGATAAAGCACGATGAAGAATACTACAGACAAAGAAAGCCTCAGCCGGATTTAGGCGCAATAAACAATTTCAAACGATTTCTTTGGGATTCCGAAAGAAGAGCTTTCCTAGACAGAACAGCTCAGGAATGGGGTAGACATTATCTTTCAATGTTATGACATAATTAAATGAAGTTTGCATCTTTTAATCGCACTTTAACGAAGCATCTAACGACCTTTTGTCATTTTACCGTTTTAAAATGGTTAATTATCGTGTGGTTATTATTAAGGCAATAATTTTACGCTTCGCTGGATACGAGTCTTTTAGTACCATGCAGTAGAGAGCAGCTGAACAGACGTATAGTAAAAACACACTTTTTCCTCTGTCTACAGGCAGCGTTGGACTGTTTTACCTTTCCTTTTACGGTGTACTTTTCTCGATTTTCTCACTGCAAATGTGGATGACTTATAAGTACGTAACGGCTTACGACAAGCCACTGTTCCAGTACAACAGAATAGCAACGAGAGCTTGGCTGGAACCGAATCCCAGAACGATGTTTCGCATGACGAACCTTCATGGACCAGGTATATACCTGAAATTAAATTTGAGTAATTTTATTTATATAATATGTATATTGTTAAAAAAAAAGGAATCGTGTTGAAACCGTTTATACCGAACTCCAAACCGCCTATGATCTTGATCGAGGAATCTCACAAAATGGATCGTATCGAAAAGTACGTGGACACGATTAAAGACACTCTATCAGGTAGGGATGATTTTTCTATGTTGCTTAAAAGGTACTTGAAATTGAACTATAAAAAACGTATTTCCATCAGGATACGAAGTAGACAGATCAAAGTTCGATCCGAATTGCAACGATAGAGTATTACGCGAGGACGCCAAAACATCATGCTTCTTTGATATCCGAGAATTGGGCAAATGTTCGCAGGCACCTTACGGATACACTTCATCGCCTCAGCCCTGTGCTTACATCATGTTCAATAAAGTGCCGATTTAGCTTCTCCTGCTCGTCTTTTAGCGATTCTAAAATTATGCTTCACTACTGTGTGTGTGTGTATATCGATAACGTTTTTATTGCTACAGAGATTTGGATGGCTGCCGATTTTTTATAGTCAGGCTTCGATGCTGCCTGACGATATGCCCAAATGGCTGCAGACGGTCATCAGAAAATCCGAACAAGTAATTATTATTTCTTATGTATATATAAATCCGCATAAAATTCAAATTTTCAACAACTATATAACTATCGCATTTCATTGAGAATTGTTTTTAATTTTCACTCCGTGAGTATATAAGGTTTCGGTTTACTCATTTTTAGCCGGTATGTAGGCATATGCTGCAATTACATAATTTTATTCCTGATTTTTTTTAGTACTTACTCTAATCGACTTATAAATTGCTATATAAGTGAATTCCAAATCGATCATCATTTAAACACAGCCAATATTACTATATATGACCGTCATCCCTCAATAAAAATCATATAATAGACACATGGCATGCTTGTGTTTCATTTGCGACTTGGGAACACAACACGCACAACTCAATTAAGTAATACGCGTCGATATAACTCACTGATTAAGACACATCGATATGCGACAATAATATACAGACTCTATCATTCATTAATCGTGTGTCTCCATCCGTACACTTGGCCGCACATCAAGCTGTCAGGTCAAAATTGCCTTCATATATCGTGTATTCGTAATTTTTTTTTCTCATTTTATAAGAAATTATTATATCCACATCCGTGCACATGACCTTTTTAGTTCCACGTGTGGCTCTCGTGTGAGGGTAAGAGCGAGGAAGACACCCAAAACATGGGTGAAATCGAGTACCTGCCTAGACCCGGTTTTCCCGTACAGTTTTTCCCGTTTGCGGGTCAACCTGATTACCTGGCGCCGATAGTTGCACTGCGTTTCAAGAACTTGACAGGTTTGCTGGATTTTTTTACTGCGTAATAGATATATACGAGGAATTCTCACGTAAAAGGGATGTGAATCAAAATTTTATTATAAAATAATTTGCATTGATCAACGTTATTTTAAAATTCGACTTAAAATATAATATCCATTACGCTATACATATACTCGTCTTATATATACATGATGGATGACTGTAAAAATTCACTCGTATGAAAACGTGTTTATTTTTCTTAATATAGCATCCGCAGCGAGTAAAACAATGTGCAAGCGTGAAGAATTTTAATCGCTTTTATCTATTTTACAGTCAATCAGCTCGTGAGCATCGAATGCAAGACTTGGGCTCGTAATATAGATAACGAGAATCGTTATAATTTGAATTTCCGCTTACTGGTCAAGAATCCATGAACGCAAGTAATAAGAAGAGTGATTTTTGAAATTTAAAAATAAAGTGTTGTGATTATAAGTGTTATACAGATAAGAGTAAAATAATTTTTTGGAAATGTTATACTTTCCTGATGCTCCTTAATAGCCTCCAATATATAATACTTTGTTTATAGCTGATGAACGTATATAGGGTAATAAATATCAGTCTACAAACAGAGTAGGTATTTTTCCGTTTCGGTGATCCATCCTCCCAATGATATTTTACATTCAGTCAAGGTAAAACAGTATCGCATTGCGCAAACGCTAGAAGTTGCACAATGCTATACCGCTGATATACACAAATGGACCGTCTACTCACGTGTTAGCTGGAGATGTGTTTCGAACTTCAAGGATATATAAGAGTATGGAGAACGTATTTTCTAATGCCTAAAGTTGGATCGTTATTTTTCGCAGCTGTTGTGTTTACTATACACCTACAGTTTAATCTACAGCTTCTAATTAATATGTATAGCAAATACGTAGTTGACACACATAGTAATTACATGGTATAAATATTATGTATATAATATAAGAATTTCTTAAATGCATAACTTTAATTATCAGCTGGCATTCACTGTTTCAAATGCTTTCTGGAATAAGCTTGCATGCGATTACACGGAAATATTAATTCTCATAAGAGATTTATGTTATACTTGGCGAGCATAATTTCAAGAATTATGAACAAGCTTCCAGATGAGAAAATATATGAATTGAACGAATATGCTGAACCGGAAAACCACAATTTTTTGAAATAATATTGTTATTCTCTGTGGTGACTGCATTACATAATAATAAAACTTGTTTTATTAATCTTCACCTTTGCAGTGTATGTCGACACAAAGGATTCAATAAATTAATAATAACGCACGTACGTCCAAGCAATAAATACATAAATTTACAAAGTTCATAATTTTCTATTGTGGTTGTATATAAATCTATACTTGCCGTCAGTTGCTACTTTATATACTGATTTTTAAGCTGTTAAACTATTGAGTCGATCGTAAACATAGACATAAACATAAATTATCATTATATATTTATCAATATACAGATAAATTTTTAACCTACATATAAAAATGTCACAGGGTTATTGGATGATGATTATAGATTGACAATAATTATATAGATTTAAAGAGAAAAAGATAGTTTGTTGTCCAAGCACTCGATAGATTTGAATCAGAGTCCTGATGTTTCACGTATCACCGCTGGCTTGCACCGCAAGAAAATTATCTAAGCGAAAATTGTTTTCTCAGCACTCGCCACAAAAAGAGAGTATACAGACATAAGTATATCTACTTACGCGTTCAGTTACCTGATCTAACGGTCAGTGTCTTTATCATAACAACGTCCAGGAGAAAATCCGGTGTGATCCGGATAGAAGTTGGAAGCTGATGAAAAAAATCTCAGATCCACAGCAAATGATTCGAAGGGCACACTGAGACTTATTCCCCACTGCGGGCCTAATTATTATTTTATTAACTTTATGGAACTTTACCTACCTATGTGTCATCGTATTATCTTCATCCCCTATTTCACGATTCACCGCAATTCAGGATATGTCATACCGATATATACAAGTAAACGAGAAAAATTGTACCGATCTTTGCGCAAATGGTTAAATGGTTTGCTAAAAATATGCTTCATAAAAATTGTGTTTTGCAAAATTGCCTTACACTGTCTTCAGTAATGCAGAATACTAGCAGAATTACCACCCAAATGTAATTACGATTCTTGATCGGGTATACCTATCTACCATATATCAGCACTCACTACGCTGACGTCAATGGCTGCTGATACGATGCGCCGACGAGGCCTTTTGCTGTGCACGCGTACGAGCACATAATATTGTATATACATATATAGATATATCATTCGTGGCTTCGAACATGCGGAGAGAGAGAGAGAGAGAGAGAGAGAGCAAACATCAGGTACCTACTTATAGGGTGTGCGTTCGCCAGGACGTCGACGAGGAAAAATCCCAGGTTAATTTGATTGTGTAAAGTGCAGTATAATGTGATGAACGTTCGAATGAGGGTATAATAAGCGTAAAATCGTAAATATTTGTAACGCAAAATTTCGAGTCTGTCTATTTCTTGAAATTATTTCTAGGATATAAAGTTATATAAAATAACGTTCTGTTTATCGAAATATGATAATTTTTTTTATTGCTCAGAGGAATCGGTAAAAATGAAGCTTTTAGCATTCGTAATTTTATTTTCTAAGACTCGCCTATATAGACTGCAGTATACAATGAAGTATAAAAATTCATTCGATATATACTTTTAATTATTTCTATTTACAATCAGATACAGACTTGCTTCTCGCAATATTTTTTACTGTCCAACAAACTTCCACGGGTTTAACCGCATGCGAATCTGCTTATAACAGCCGTACTCAAAGATATTCGAAAAAAAAAATTCAAAAGCACGTGCAGTGTTGCCATAATGTACAGACACCGAGGAGCCGGTAAATATCTGAATCATTTTCCTTCAACGTGCAGCCGTATCGTTTGAGATGTAAATTAATGCAGTAATTATGGATTCTTGAATGATTCTTTTTTTGTACGACCCCATAAGTAAAATTTCTTAATTAGCCTATATCAATCATGCACAGTAGAGTTACACAATGGAGTTTCTTGAAGAAATATAGTATATAGCTCTAAATTGATTTCTAAGTGTCTATATAATAAAACGTACAGTAGTGATGATTACTTTTTTTTACTCTCTCAAGCTCTTTCTTCAACTCTTATATATTTATATAAAAGGTGAACGGCCTATACGTATTCAGATTTTTCCTCTCGTAATTATAACATCATCAGTAGGTAAATGTATTCAAAATTTGAAAAGCCTTCCTTCTCTCATTATTCTTTTGACACGCCACGCATATGTTTATAGTTATACCTACTTTTATCACCACCGCATTGAAAAGCACTCAGCACACAGAGTATATACCTCTTAATTCGTGCATCGCATACAAAATTAACCCTAACACAGCGATGACTAACTACCGAACGCGTTTCGTACTCCAAAATGTACTACAGAAACAGAAAAACCGGTTGCACCGCAGTAGTGCGAATGATGAATTTTTGCTCGCCTAGCAGCAACAGCAGCAGTATAGCACCAGACTATAATATAGTCTTCTCACTTCTCACTCGTGCAGGTCTGCATATAAGGATATAAGTAATCGTATCACCTACTATATACAAGCACACACACACACACACACACCTATATATACACACAATAAATACACGTGAGTTTCCAACAAATAATATTGCCGATCGCGGCAACGTCGCCGCGCGCTCTCCGCTCTTTCGTTTTTTGTATACACACATACATATATGTATACGCACATAATATAGTATAGATATATAGATAGCGCAGTTGTGTGCGTAGGCCCGACGCCGACTTGGACTCGGGCGCCGCGCGACAGACAAGCCGAGGAAACAGAGAGTATAGGTAGTGCGCGCTCGGCATCCGCCGACGATACTTCGCGCTCTCGTCAGTATCTATACGCTTCTGCATCAGTGGAGTGCGGGCTGATTATTGTGTGCTAGAAGTGCGTGAGTGAGAGTGTATTAAAAGAAAATAGTGCCACTACCGACAGGATATGAGTGTCAGGGCGAACAAGGATACCGGCAACGGGATGTACCAGTTCCAAGACTACATGCGGGCACCCGATACCAGGACCAAGTGGCAGATCTTCAAGGACAGCATTTACAATCCTACCGATGGCACTGTCTTTGGACACACCAAGAAACGATGGGGTTAGTTTTTTTTTTTTCCTTCACTTAATACTTATATGTATAAGTATAGCTCTGATGACGGGCGGTGCAATGACGCGCCGCGGTGAGAGACGAAATTAGCACGGGTCGCGACCGCGAGAAAGAGTAGCTGCGGCTGTGTGTAAGTATATTAGGAATTTCTCAAGATCAAGGAAATATACCCGGTGAATGTGGCCTGAAACTTGGAATAATATATATATATACGCAAGCGCAATCGGTAAATTATGTAATTTTCATCAGAATTATACGATACATACATCAGAGCTTTGACTTTTACACTTAATAATTAGAGATGACGCGCTTTCGATTTTTCACTTGTTAACATATATAAGCGTTGTTCGCTCTTATCGGTATAACACGTATGTACATACATATATACACACTGTAAGCCACAGATGCCGATGTACAGCTGCTCGCAAAGAATTTCGAAAGCCGATATAGCGAGAGACTAATGTATATATATACACTAGTCGTCGAGTATAGTGCTCTTTTCCAATGTCATCGACGCGACGAATTGCGACCGTGAAAGCACGAGCTTTTCCCACCTGATGCTCTCTTATTATAAATGTATAACCGATACAAGCTTTTTACACGACGATCTAGCAAATATCTTATGTAAATATAAAATCACGCTGGGAAATTTCCTGTTATCTCGTGCGCGATAAAAAGCGCAATGACAATTCCTCTTTTTTTTTTTTTTTAATGCGCAGATCGAGTGCTAACATTACTCTCTTCAAATCGGAACATTTTTTTTCAATCTGCTCTTCGTTTATCTTTTACCAGTCTCTAAAAATACACCGAATCTTCTTTCTCTTGAAAGTCACAGCCAGCGTCGTTTCCGCTGGCATCCGATCCAAAATCGCGAGTCTGATATATTGCCGCATTTTCTCGTATACGTCCGCGCTTCTTTGGCAGAGATCTGCGTGAGAGAGTTACTTTCGGAGTAGCTATATTTATTATACACACGATGTTTATATCTGTGTTCGGTTCGACGCATCCCATACTATACCGCAAACTCTGTCGGTTTACATTATTTGACTATCGCATCGTCGAGAGATTAGCTTTATCTGCTATACTTGCTATTCGCTAGAAGCTATATATACCTACTGTGTGTATATTATATAGGAGAGAACGATGTGACACAGTTGAAAGGAAATTTTCAAGAATTTGGCTGAAGTTGAGTTATTGTAACTAAATGTCAATGAATAATATTATGCCGAATTTTGACATATTTATATATGAAAGAGCTTTATATAGGTTGCATTTTGCGAAATAACAATCTATACCTAATAACGTGAAAAGAGTAGTCCCGTAGAATATATGCGCGAATTGTGAACAAGTGTTGAATAGAAAACTGATTAGGTATATATCTTCTTACACTACTCGATTTTCTGAATGAAAAAGTATTGAATGCTCGCAAAATACGAGTCAATTCGATATATGTATATATCATAAGTATTTTGTATTTGAAGTAAATATTCTTATGCAATATTGATCTCTATTATTTGAGTGCATTTTTGAGTTATTACTCGTCTTTGTGTTATCACAAAAAATAAATTTATTTTTTGTTCACTATATAGTTGTATAATTTCAAATGAAATTAAAACTAATAATTTCACTGGTATCAGACTTTAATTTTATTTTTATGATTGTGCTTTCTTCTGTTTACTGTAAAACAAACAAATTCATCGTATAATTTTATTTAATGACTGAAAAATTATATTGCGAAACATTTATAGCTATATAATATACTTGATCGCCTTTGTGCCATCAATTATTTCGTCGATACATGTAGAAACTAAGCCATATTACATTGAAATTAGTCAGCAAAATTTCATTGGCCTATACAATTTCCAAAGTCCTTTTATCGTCTATCTATAAAAGAACGTAAATAGGTTTTAAAATTAGCCACCTTAACAATTTTCGAAATACCCTGCAACACACCCACTGTTATTATCATTGTTAGCGTATACTTACGAGGTCTCTCTCGTTAGAAAATGAAAGATACACACATAGACTATACGCAGACAGCTATATATATATACATACACACACGAAATTTAGATAGCGACAAGCATGGGGGGAAAACCAGAAAAATCCGGTTAGAGATCGATCGGCACAAAATCAACATTTCGTGTTTCCGCGCCTAGAAAAAAGACTCGCCGCGTTAGCCATCATCAGCTATATACTAGAGGAACTTTATAGGTCTACCTATACGTATACTTCGCTCTGCTCGTAATTCGAGCCCTTTCCATCGTATAAAAAAAAAACAAGGCTGTGTCCGATGTTGATGTAAAAAAAAGTTAATTGGCCGAGCTTGAGAAGCCCTTTTGCGATATGAGAATATCTTGGGTTGTTATTGGTATCTGAAATCATTGTGCGGCGAAACCTTCGACTTATATTTTTCATCTGAAAAAGTGACCTCGTTATGAGCGTCTCGACACTGAAGTGAATACGAAATACGTGTTTTTTCACGTTCGCACTCTCCGTTGAGGAAAATTGAAAGTTATCTAACGCGATCGGAGACTTGCAACTGAAGCATCGCGTTCAACCATTAGTTATAATACGTAATTGTTTTAATAACTGTTATGTAAGTATTATTCATGCAAAATTTACTTCACGTGTGTATATACATATACGATTCACAATTACGTCTACGTTGATAAAATCATTCAATTGTGGAATTACAGTAGCAAAATGAGCGTCTATATATATATATAAGACTAAATAAAAACATATCTCCATATCTCAAAACAAAGAAAGACCATGACACGATGAGTATTATCCAGATGTGCGAGCGGAACTTGGAGAGACTTTCGAATTTCGATGTCACGCGCACGTGTGCGTATATATGCGAGGTTGCGTAAAAAAAAAGAGTCTGGCCCACTTTTCTTTGTCGCTTCTCTCGGCAATGTGAAGAACCTACTGCTTCCGCATGGATCTCTCTGTTCTACGATAAAACTATAATACAGTTCTCTGGTTTTTGAGTAATTACACAGTAACGTTTGCGTAACTTTCATCGCTTTTTGGCTGCCCCACCCTATCATATTGTATTAGTTCGACGATCAAAGTATATATAATAGTCATCGCAGGTGAATTTATATTTGGCCTGTCACGCAAGCTTACATACATAGGAATTGGAACCGTATATATATATCAGTATACTACATAGCGGTATTGAAACAAAGAAACGTGTTTATACCATATATTAATAGGACTGCTGTTCTTTTTAGTGTACCCGTAAAACGTTTCATTGTTTTAGTACGTTCGCATCTTTCGAGGCGCGCTTGCATATGTTATTAAATTAATTTTGGAGCTTTTATATATTACATTTATCGCAAAAAAATTCCGTCTACGATTGTGCACTGCTGATGCGCATCGTCAAGAAAAGAGCAAACGGTTCCAGCGAAGAAAGCACGAGAATTAACAATTTACTACTTCTGAAAATCAATCGATATATAATATGCCGCTAATAACTGTTAAAAATCGAAGATGTTTCAAGAAGCACTAAATCGCCGCCATGTCAATTATATACACAAAACGAACGCAAATATATAGACGCGATGATTAACGACACAATAACCGATCGGAACCGATTCTCAGTAGCAAAAGCGCTAAGAGAAAAAAAAATCATACCAGCCTGCACATTTGAAGATAATGCGCATATCTCTCGCGCACCGTGGCAATTACATTGCAACTCGCGCAATTAGCATAATCCCGCGCATTAGCGTCGAATTCATCGAGTTAAGTACCTAAGCGAGTCTTTTATACTCTGATGATCGATCTAGAGGAAGTATATTGTATAGGTACCTGATATAGAGTGACCTTGAAAAAAGCGCGCGAGAGAAAGCTTCAGCATTTTGATATTTTATATTTTAATTAAAAATCGGGGCGAAAGTAGCATATATTTTCCCGCTTTACTATGCATAATGTACTATTCAATCGTCAGTCTCGGAAACTCGGAAGTGCCGAGCACACACTATACTCGTCATCAGCGTTAATTCGTCTCGGTTTCCTATGTCTCTTTAAGCATCTCGTTATCTCGTTTATTCTTTATATTTCACGTGCACCACGTGCGTGCGACTGCGTTTTCGCGTGCATATATATACGTGCTAAATCGCGTTGACGCTAGGAAATTCGTGTGAGAACGGTAATTGTCGGGAACGGAATAATTAGGCACAAGGCTCTAGTCGCGCGTGCGACGCGATAAGCGAGTGAAGTAAAAATTTTCTTGTTTCGCACGAGGAATAAAGTTGACAATTATTCAAGTGTCGGATGATCGATATTGTGCTTTGTCGATTACAGAATGCGTTGCGAGGAAATTCGAGGAAAATCAATGTTTCGACTTGGGACTGGTGTTAGTTCATACGCAGAATCGATGGGACTCGGATGGAATTATGCATTTTTTTTAATTCACAGTAGAAAGTCACTAATTGTGTTGTCAAATAAGGGAACTTTTCAATACAAAGATTATTAAAAACTATATCCAGTCGTTAAGTACACATACGATTGACAATAACGCAGAGAAAACGATGATGGCTATATAGTATTCAGGTTATAACGATATATTTTGTAATTTCATATTTGTATTATAGGAAGCAGCGTGTTCTGGGTCAGTATAGTTTTTCTTATCAGATTCAAACTTGATAAGAAAATTACTGACCCAGAACACGCTGCTTCCTAATACATAATGTTTAATCAATCAATCGATCCAGGAACAGCTGTCTATATATAGGCGAATGGAAAAAAATGTAAATACCGAGGTATCATCCTAAACATATAATCGTAATCATTCTCTGCTACAGTATATAGTACGTCGTATAAGAGATACGTATGGATCATTTTTCACACAGTCATCAGCATATTTTCATTCATTGCGTTTCATCAGGATATTCATCCTCACGAGCATCTCTAGTTGCAAGCCACAGTAAACTGCCTCGATAGTTACAGGAACGTCGCACACAAACGACTTCCGTTACGATTATCAATAATGATAATAAGTTTCTTTATGCAGTTTGTACACCTACGAGGAATGGATGAAGTCAGATTTTTTTATTTCATCTGTACAACGTTGAATTCTACTGTTTTCTTTGGTTAGTCGAGTAGCTATACACGTAATTATAGAAAAAAATAGGCCACGATAAGAATGCAACCGCTGGCTGTTTTCTTAATCGCTATATAGATTATAACGAAACGTATTATATGGCTTTTTAATTGTGAGGCTACCTATGCAGGTAAATACGTGTACATTGTTGATTCAAGAAATCGTTCAATTTCCTTCAAAGATCTACTTATGAATGTGGCTTCAAAGCAACATGACTTTCTAGTTACATTTTTTTTTTTTAAATTACAAGTTTAATTATGTCAGATTTTGTACCTAACAATGTACGAACACTTCTTTTTTTATTACTTATATAAATTTACAACGTACGTGCACGATTTAAAAAAAAGAAGCCTATTTCGATTTTTCGTCAAATAATAAAACCTTGAAAATCAGTCTCGCACTGAAACACATCGTTGCATAATCACGCGAAAGACACAGATCGAAATTTATCAAACTACATATTCATATATCCCGTAAAATAGATCAGCAGAGAGACATATCAGCAAGACCAAAGTTCAGCGAACCACTAGAAAAATCAGTCAATTCAGCCCTTGAATAAATGTATAGAGGCGATCATCATAGACTCGCGGGGGTCTGGCCGATCGCGTCTGCCTACTTACAGCGGCTTCCTACACTGAATAAGGAAACTTATATTTAGCCGAGGCTCTGGGCCAACGCCAACCATGAGAGTATTTCCGTTCGAATATTCAGACGCACAGCCGCTCATCATCACGTGGCGCATACATGCATATACGAATAAGAGTAACGCACGTTCGTCGGAATTATTTTGCGCTTTTCCGTAAATAGATGTAAACACGCACGTGAAATCTTTTCAATATATAATTACGTTCGCAGCTTTTGCTCATTTCTGAATTATACGTCAAGATCGATATATAATAGAGAGCCGGCTTTACGAATTAGTTTATACTCTGATGTGCCGATCCACAAGTTTTTATATAGATCGCGGTGTGCGATCGACGATTTTATTATCAATTCTTATCGCTATAAATGATGTTTGATTTCATTTTTTGATTTCTCTCTGATGTGTGAAGCATTTTTGGATTGTGTTTATACGAGTATATTTAGCTTATATGCAATTAATATACTGCTGCGCTGAAGATAATAATAATAAGTCGATAGAAGGAAAATTTTGTAGACAAAAGTTTCCGCTTTTGATTGATTGCACTGCCTTTGCTTATTTTATCTATAGATTGCAATGAAAATTCCAATTTTTTTTAACTCGAGTTACGCAGTTGGACAGTCGCGATTGATGAAACCAAGTTAAATACAAGAAGAATGCGCAAAGCATATAATGTACATTTTTTGTCAATCTTTAATCGCAGTCACTCGACTGTAAGAGCAGTTTCAATATTTGTCCCAGGATATATATATATATAAGTTTCTGCAAGAGTTTTTCATCCAACATGTCTCGGATAACTTTTAAAAATGAAAATAATCATCAAAATGTAGTATTATAATTATAATATAATTGTTTAATTATGTCATACTCATAAATAACGTATTACCTTTCAGGTATTGTGGGTATATTCTACTTAATATTCTACAGTATTTTGGCTGTGCTCTGCTCAATATGCATGATGGGATTAATGGCCACAATAGACGAGAACAAACCCAAGTGGACTCTGGACAGTAGCCTAATAGGAACAAATCCTGGTGAGTTGATTTCAACATACATATACTTAAAGCCTGATGCTGAGAAACACTAAACTGCGTGATTCTCAAGAGTCGCTTCGCAACAGGTGGCTGATGCCACAGGCACGTGTAGAATCATTCCAATACAGTTTTCGCAGCTGCGGTATTTTCACGCATGACTGAAATAAATTTATTTGCAATGATATTCCTTTGCCTACTTTTGTTAGTTTACTTGTATAACTCGATTGAGCAAATGACGTATTGTGTGCTTACGCCTGTTTAATATATAGGAGAGAGTCGCCCAGCATGGCTACCCATAATAGTTATTTTGGGCGTAATATTTTATTAATGCGATGAAATAATACAAAATGTTCATTTTACTCGATTATTTTACAGTAGATAATTTCTGGGGGATCGTACTGGGGTAAATAAAAATATTGTATAGCTTGAATTTCACGTTTCAATCGACACATGAAGGTACAAAGTTTGCATAAAAAAGATTATAAAGCGCGATGTAGGAAGAAAGGAGTAGTGAACCAACAAATTACTAAGGAATTAATTAATTAATAATTTGATGAAAGATTGCCGGTATTATATAGCTGTGGAACTCAAAAATAACCACACTGGGAGTTATTCATACTGGACAACTCTCCCCTATACGATTAAAAATCCATAATGTGTTTATATAATTTCTCATGGCTCGTTTGTGCAGGTCTAGGATTTCGACCAATTTCGGATAGAACAGAAGAAAGATCTATGATTTATTACAGATCAAATAATGCCACCGAGATAAAGCAATGGGTCCACCGACTGGACAAGTTCCTCGAAAGTAAGTGCATCGAATTGGCATAATAAATTTTTGCTACATTATATCGATAATACAAATGAATATTTTTTATTTTCCACAGACTATCTGAACAAGACGAATCTGCCGGAATCCGGACGCAATCAGGTGATCTGCGATTACAACAGGCCTCCAGCGAACGGTAAAGTCTGTGCCATCGACATCAACGACTGGGGTCCTTGCTCAGCCAACGAAGGCTATGGCTTCAATAACTCCTCGCCCTGCATCTTCATTAAGCTTAACAGGGTGAGTTTGCTCATACTCTATTTCGGGATATCGTGTTCGCCTCGAAGGATCGATATTGTGTGTTTTTTTCCTCTGATGATGGCAGTGTAAACTTGATCGTGTGCGACTTCCCATCATTATCGTCTTGATCGAGAGAAAAAAGATCGTATTATATTAGAGGCTGCAAAGCAGCAGTAGTTTCATGAAGATTATTTGTTTTTGTAGATATACGACTGGATACCGGAATTCTACAATGACTCGTCCGACTTGCCAAATAATATGCCAGAGCTACTCAAGAATCACATAAAAGAGATTGATAAATCAGAGGTGATTAAACTTTGACTTGGAAACAATAAGTGACGCGTTGTTATAGTTTATATATTTACATGAATATATCAATTTTTGTACCAGCTCAACACTGTCTGGGTATCGTGCCAAGGCGAGAATCCTTACGACCGCGAAATCATCGGAGAGTTGGAGTATTATCCATCATCTCGAGGTTTTCCTGGATACTATTATCCGTTCGTCAACACTCCTGGATACCTCAGTCCTGTAGTGGCTGTTCATCTCAAGAGACCTGCGAGTAATTATAATTTTTATTTAAATATTAATCACAAATTTATAAACGGCAAGAAAAATCTTTCAACAGTCGGCTCGTTTAACATACTGCAAATGTCTTTATTTTACGTTTCGTGTAAATACACTTCATAGTTGATATATATATCGCTATTATAATATATAAACGTATCGTTATAATATATGTATATAATAATATATATGCAACAAATATAACAATTATTGTCTACTAGAATTCACTTAAATTAAATGAACTTGTCTTTTCTACAGGAAACACAATTATCAACGTCGAGTGTAGAGCTTGGGCGAAAAATATAATTTACCAGTCAAAAAGAGGAGAAAAAGCAGGAGCCGTTCATTTTGAGCTGTATATAGAGGATTAATACATTCGCAATTGGAATACAATTTAAGGAAAAAAAAATTGCCTGCCTGTGTCTGCTTAATTGTTGAGTACACATACCTATACATACAGATATAGTTGGTCAGATCAACAAGAATAATCAAATGTTTTACTGTTAGTTCGTTTTCTCTCTCTCTCTCTCTCTCCTCTGTATTACAACCAACTTCACATCACGCAATCATCATTATGACAATCGAATTAGTATATATTACGATACTAGTGTCATAAGTAGTCCTTTACGGCACGGTGTGTATTAGCGCCCAAGCGCCCTATTATGAAGAACGACTTATGATACGTGTATTGTATATACACTATTTTATAGCATTTGTCGGTCCTAACTTCGCTACCACGCCTATCCATGCCATAAGCAGTCCATTTTTGCCCGCTACGCCCGGGCGCTAATGCGTGGTGCAATAATGGACTACTTAGGTCACCGATAGGGCGTGACATGAGTGCGGACTAAGGTCACGCAGTGCTTATAAATCATGATACGATTTTCATGCATCGGCAAAATAATTCTCGATGCGTTGAAGAGAATAATATGCGTATAGTTCTATATGTAACTCCTTAAATGTAACTTAGAACAAAAGAAAAAAAAACTACAAAGCTGCCGCTGCTGATTTCTCTGTGTGATGTGAAAATTGTAATCGATTCTTTGAACCTTACGAAAAGCACATTAGGTTAATCGTAGTATATACTAGCGCCATGTGTATTATATACGCGAGTATACACTAGTATGTAGCTAGCTTCTAAAGAGATTTTAGGTAAGTTTTTTTAATTTTGCAATAGTTCGGTCAGAGCATTTTCCTTTGAGCGACCATTGTTTGTAGTAATTTCAATAATTTTTTTTTTTTTTATTCAAAGGCAGTGTATACGCGGAAAGATAAACCCTCTGATTGAGTCGAATTAAAATCTTCAAATAGCAAACATACAAAAACTCAATTCTGAGTCTATACTTTCAAAAACAATCTAAACTGCGCAAAATGTACTTCAATCGATTTTTATAAAAGTTAATCAAAGTGATAGAGTTTATCAAAGCGATTCACGTTATATATTGGATAAGGAAAACAGATATAAATTACGCAATGCGGAAAAGGGCTCTTAACTTAAATTAAGATTTATATCAAATTTTATATCATTGTACTTAAATTCTAGAAACGTTTGATATGTTTGTATTAAAACTTAAATTAACATGTGATTTCTAATCACCTGGTGTGATCGTAATAAAAGACGTCTCTTTGCAACGTTTGCCCAATGCAAGATCACTTAATTTGATAAATAAGTCTATTTAAGAATGACGCGACGTACATTATATATATCGTGTATGTGTTTGAAAGTTTGAATACCTATGTATAATTATTTACTACGCTGGATTCGTAGTACTCCAAGTACGAATTGTATATATGTAAGGTCTTAATTACATTAAATTAAACGCCTTAGTTGATAAGTTCATGATGGAACAACTGTATTGTCAATTTAAAAAAAAATGTCTTCACAGAGTGAAATGTGTATACTAAAAGCGTTCAGACAACGTTGTTCAATCCTTTTTTTTGTAAACCAATAAATAATGATTGTGCAAAAATTGATAAATAATTATTAATAAAGAAAATCTTGTTCTTTTTCGATTGTCTATAATAATAGCCTTAATATATTATATCTTTAAAAAAAAGTTAATTTTATTTTTATAATTCTCTTAAATTGTTGAGAAATGGTTTAAACAGTGATATAAACTGAAAGAAACTGTAAAAAACAAAAGAATCTTTATATGCCAGATATAACAAGTCTTCGAAGGCCAGAATTCATGATTTTCAGCTTTATACCTATTGCAAGATTGAAAAAGGTGCATTCAACCAATTCGTTTTAATATCAGTAAAATGTATAATAGTTGAGTATAGTTCTGTCTTATGACCGATTCTAAGATACTTTTACAGTAGCGTATACTTTTTATTTGTATACCAGTAAAAGTGTAACACCATTTCCACACGCGTCAGAAAATCATCAGTACTTGATTTACCATATTATACAGATCTACTAACAATAAGGCTTCAGCGCAGTAATGGCAAACAACAAATAAGACTATAAAGATTTGGTTAGTCCATATCATCAGTTAGGTTTCGTCGATGTACTTGACTTAATTATTTTTCATAATAGAAAGGCATTTTTGTTTTAATTGGCTTTGTTCATTGTTGACATCCGAGTTGACATCTGCAATGACGTTAGATCAGTACCACAATCCATTTGTCATTATTTGAATTGAAACAGCCTGTATATTTTCAATAGCAAAATAAAACAAAACAGATGACGAAAAACGTTTTATTTCTGGTTTTATGTTTACACATTTTTGTTGTATATTGTACGTGATATTTGAAAATAGAAATCATGTTTTCCCAGTGCTTATTGGTATCTATTCTATCACGTATCATTTTTTTTTGTTCCGCAGAAAGTATGCATTTTACAAAAAATGTATAGAAACAATGACCGAAATATTATCAAAAAACAGTTTTCGTTTAGTCTGTGAACCTACTAATGCAAAAATCGAGTACACTGTAATACACAGTGTAAACATAAGTAGGTTTAAAATTAATCGTTATTTTGTAATACCTGGTGCGAAAAGTTTCTGTCCTATTATCATCCGCAATGGAAATTTACTTTATCTGCTGATGTATACATTATATTAACTATATTTATAGTTAAAGTTTTTCTTACACTAGATTTCAGGCACTAATGATAACTTTATAGTGTATAAATTACAGTTAATTAGAAGTTTTAATGCAAAATGTTTTGTTATACTAATTCCAAATCAAACTTTTATAAATTTTATAGCCTATAATTTTGCTTTACAGTGTACTCATATAATTAATTAGTTAAGTGTGCTGTGTTTTTAGAGTTAAAATGTATTAAATGGTAAATAATTTACAGGGTATAACGTTGATTAACGAAACCTTTAGCCCGAAAGTGATAGAAAACAAAAACAAGTGAATTTTATTTTTTCTTTGCGTTTCGATACAACAGACATTGAGAACAGAAATGTATCAAAAATTGATAAAAGTTAAGTATAATAAGATAATAAAAGTGCGTCGATTGACGAAAAATCAAAGTTCGAGAGCGTCCCTCTATACTATTCATCAGTTTTACGGTAGCAGAGGAGCGTATAATTTATACATTCGATCAATGTTTCTTGCGCTGTATATTTGTATTACAATTTTTAAAAATATGCAAATAAGTTCGAACTTCTTGCCCGGTAAGGTGTAAGAAGCTGTAATATCACGAGATTATTCGACTATCGTATCGAGTATTACAAAATTTTAATTATGGTACAATTATCGTATAAAAGGTAAACATTACAAAAGTTTTTAGTTCGAAAAGTTTTCCAAAACGCCTTTTGAACATGACTGGTTGGATCAGACGATAACACGAATAAAACAATTACACAAATTAATAAATATAAATTATAAAATATTGTCTTTATACAATCAATTCGCAGTTTTTGTATCGGGCACATTTCAAGCTATAAGAAAAACACTAATTAGAAGATTTTCGATACGCTCCAATCGCATACGGTCGACAGATTATGACAGATTATTTGAATTTAACCATATACAATAAATTAAACACGCAAAAGTGTTGGCTTTACATTTGTTTTCTTTAAATTATTTTGGAGATCACAAAATCGAGCATATACCGTCAGAATAGATTTTTGCTTCTTACGCAACTATAATCTACAATTAAACTACTCTGTACGCATGTATGTGTATTTAGTGTGGTTGTGTCGTGTCTTTAGTGTTTCGGTATGAGAGTGTACGTGTAAATGAGTAACATCGCGCGCGGGGATGTTGTTCGTTAATATATATTCCCTGAATAAAAAATTGAAACGATTCATTAGTTCTCATTTTTTATCAAGGGAGACATATTGTTTTCAATACAATTATACAAATCGTTGGGAAAAATCGTTTATACTTTGTATAGACAATCCTATCATACGCGATGATTTTGCTTAGCGATCGCATGAAACTTAAAACATTTGGTTGCGCAGAATGGGGCTTTTTAAAAAAATCCCCGAAGATTATTGAGTCTTCTTCGTCGATCGTACGCTGATAGAAAGTAGATCACACTTGCTGCGTCTTCTTTCTTCATTTCAAGGTATTCCTCTATACTGTCTTTGCTTATTTTCACTAGCGAAAAACAGCAGCTGAACATAGCGGCAAGGGCGCACGGGCAACTTCTAGAGCTTTGGCATTTTAACGTTATAAAATATACAAAATTCTTCAAGACGCAAATACCTAACAATTATGGAATGATTATGAATAATACTAAATGAAATACTGAGCTATCTCAATGTGTTCGACCTAAATTAAATAACGATAAAAGTCAGAAGATCTAGAAACAAGCCCACATTCGAGAATTCTGCCCATGTAGAGTCGAATGTTGAATGAACGAATACAGCTTTAAGACTATTTTCTTAGTCGATGAGCAGCTCGAAGTGTACAGAGCCCAGCTTTTCGTTTCGGTTGTGGATGATGTTCTTCGCCCATGCCTTGCATTCTACATTGATGAGGATACCAGCTGCAAAAGAATAACATTACAGCATTAACTATCAAAAGTGGCTGATTCTAACGAGTAGTTGAAGAAAAAAAAAATCAACCGATAGAACAATGCATGTACTTACTTCGTGGTCTCTCGAAATGCACAGCGACTAGTGGACTGAGATAGCCCTCAGAATTCTCGTAGGGATAATAGTATCCTGGGAAGCCCTGTCGCGGGATAACGTTAATAGGCCCAACGTTCTCTTGATCAGCTGGATTTTCGCCTTCGCACGACACCCAAACCGTATTGCGTTCTGCTGGATTACCGACACTCTTGATGTGCCTCTTCAACTTGTCGGGCATTTTCGCAGGCAGGTCCGAAGTGTCGTTGTAATACTCTGGTCTCCAGCCGAATATCTTGAAGATAAAAAGTGGAACAGTGTGAGTAATGCTCTCTGACGATGTTACCAATCCTATATACAGACTTTAAAAATGAATCGAATGAAACTAGCTTACTTTGTTTAGCTTGAGGAAGATACAGGGTGAAGACGTGTGGTATCCAAAGTTATTCTCAGCAGTGCATGGCGCCCAATTCTGCACGTCGACGGAGCAAACTTGTCCGGGTTTTGGCGGGTCATCGTATCTGCAATTGTGTATATTAGCACCACGGCCGGGCGTACCTCCAGGGGTTCGGTAAGCTGTTAACAACGAAACAAGTTTTCAATCAGTCGTCATTCTTAAAATATATAATAAATATAAAATCGAGAATGAAAAAAAGTGCGTTACGCTTTAAGAACTTCGTCAGCGCATTCGTCCAGTGCAGATAGTTGCCCTTGTCAGTTCCTTTGTACCAAATGAGTGTACTCTCGACGTTCTCTGGCGGCGGTAGTGGCCTAAATCCTAGACCTTGAGTAATGAAAAAAAAACCACAATAGAGACCAAATTAATAATTGCGACTTTGATAATAGTATAATAATGAATTTCGTGAATTCCTACCAGGATTCGTGCCGATAATCGAAGCTTCCAGCTGCCACGTGGGTCTTCGAGGGTCGAGAGTCTGGAAGAATCCCCAGAAGCAGATCGCGACTAAGGCAGCCAGTACTCCGTAGAATATCAGGTAGAACAGGCCGATTTTCCCTAGAATTAAGAGAAAAATATATAATTAAATTATACCAAATCGCAAGGTAAAGTCTTCTTCGATAAAAACTAGTTTTGCAAAGCTTCGATGAGGCGCTGCATGCATAATGCGAGAGCGAATACGCACAAAGAGTATAGTCGTTACGAGACTCGAAATCAGCGGAGATCAAAAGAATCAGTCAAGTGAAGCAATTCAATTTGCTCTTTGATTCAATTCCCGCGGAGCGCGAGGTCGTCGCGACGTGCATCAGAGTCGCCTTTTCAAGCGCAAACCGCGAGATTATGGTTATCTTCAGCCGAAAAAGATCGTTATCGCCGAGGCCATTAGTGCAGTTTTTGACAGCATCGCTTTGCGAGAGGATAGAATTTTGAATTGTCGTCGTGTGAACAGGAATCGTTCATCGAGTATTCCGAATTATATCATTTCAGGAGTATATTATGATGATGTTTTTGGTGTAGATAAAAATACTCGTGTGAATATAATTATAGGACAAAAGTCAATTATTCTGCGAAAATTCGTTTGAATAATAATTACAACTTGGCCAAATGATATACGTGCAACCATATAATAATACTGTTTATGAAATACCCTTAGAATGAAATGTATTTACAAATTCGCATTAATTTCTTCAAAATATACAGGTAAAGCTGCACGCAATCTGCATCGCAAGAATCCAAAATGCGCGCGGGCCACTCAAAATAAAATCCCGATCCTTGTCCGCGGGATACGAGATTGAGATCCGATACACGCGTGAGCTTATGGACAAAGGCCGAAAGACCTCCTGATGTGTGCATGTGTATATATACCTATATAAGCTCGGCAGCTCTGTCCCCTGAATGAGGCGGAAGCGCGTTGCACACATTACGCCTGTGTCTCGCGCGTCTCTCCATACACACATAGAGCTGTATGTATATATATAGTAGTCTTCGCGGCGCGATGTACACGCGCGGAACGTCGCGACGCTGAATGGCAATTGTTGAACTTCCCCCGGCGCAAACGTGCCACAACGAGGTCAATTGACATTAAACTGCCGGGCATTACGGGGGCATTACGTAACCTAGGGCCAGCCAAGAGTATGGAGAGCGACCGGCCGCGAACGAAGGGTACACCCACGATTCTTGCTGATGCAGCTTATATATATATACGTTATAAATACTATATACCGGTGCAGCTGAAGCTGTTTCTTTTTTCGGACAAAGGCGAATCTAGTATTATATAGGGGGTACCCGTGCGAGCACGTTCCCTTATTGCAGGGCTGAGAGAGAACGACGAGACAAAGAGATCGTCATGCATTTTCTTTGTACAAGTTTAGTCCGTGGACTAGATTTTCTATATACCTATAATAGTCTATATGCGTTGGTAGGGAGAGAGTATGCGCAACGTGCGAGGATATAAAAAGGATTGATTTTTATTCCTATAGTACAGTTTTTTTTTTGTCACGGCATGATGGAATAATGTATCGACCACAGTAGTCGATGGAAAAAGATCGGATTGCTCGAGTGATCGCGTAATAATATAACAACAAAAATACGCGTAGACACCGGTGCGAAAGACAATACGGATCGCACGCAATTGTTTGCCGAAGATCGAATGACTTCCGCGTTATACAGTTTAAGATATATTATATATAATATATATGCAGTAAAGTGTAAAAAGACTTTAGTCTAAAGGTGGAATTGAATAAATAAAATTAAATAAAATTGTTGCTATTTCATAATATACGGGTAAACGAGAGATCGCTGGTCCGGTATATAACCTTCGTCGTGGATTACCTTCAGGGCGTATTTAAATTCCACTCAATCTTTGTTGAGCCCGTGTATATGCATAAATGAAATAATCGCTTGGAACCAATAAATTTCAGCTATATCTACACGTGCGATGCCTCTTGTATACGTTCATTGAATTTCAGGGCTTGATAAACTTGTTTTCATCCCATCAAAATAAGCGCCATTATATATTGAATTACTTTAATTAACACGGATTTTTTTTCAAGCTAATGCTTTTCAGTACACATATGTGTGTCAAGAATTTACGAATGGCATTACAATGAAAGGGTGAAGAATAGAGAGTGGAACGGAACAAGATGATTGAAAAAAAGCTCTCTAATCGTATAATAGGAAAATGCCGCAACACCTCTCTATTATAAGTGGTGCGGTTTTCTTCCACAACAAACACGTTTGGTCATATCGGCATCACACAAAGTTTTATACAGATAGTACCTAATATAATTTAACAATATTTTATTTTGCCAACGAGAGAACGCACTATTGCTCTCCTGTTGCGCGCAGCGTCTCTGATGGAGCGAGATATAGCAGAACTTTTTGCACACGTGCTTTGTTGGCCGTACATGTAATCGTCATCGGGCAGTCGCGACAATTGCACTTCCAGCAATGCATTTTAAATGCGTTATCCATTCTGACTGATTCACTTATCCACATAACAATACGTTTACGTTAAACTTATCCTCAAAGCTATTATATGCGTCAAATTTGATTTGAAAACGGCGTATACGCGATATGAAATCAACATTTTTAATATGCAAGGATATTTCTAATTGACAAATGACGAAGAATTTTCGGATATAAATAAAAACCTCTGCTTAAGCATTTTAATATATATTTCGAGGTTAATACATATATTCCGGCTATTTTTCATCCGCGCTAATTGCCTTGATCGTCCAATTTTTCGGCCATAAAATACTTGACTCACCGTGCCATCATTCAATCAATAAGTGAAGCTTTTATATACCAACTCGGTCACAGTTTTAATCGACAATCTAATTTACTCTCTCTCTATACCGAATTTAATTTGGCTCTGATTTTCAGAACGTTGAAATGATCGAATTTATATCGAATAATTTCAATCATCATTATAATCTTTTTAAAAACTCAACAACCTAAATGTGACATGGATCTGAGATGCGATATGCGATATACAAGCCGCACGATCTCGAATGATTCTGAAATTCGCACGTTTTACAAGCTCTTTTGAAGCCGTGACGTCAAGTTACAAGAGCTAATTACGATTTAGAACGATTTTTCAATTATCCTATCAGTTTAGACGACGAGGGTCTCCTTATAACGGCGCGCGCGTATAACGCTAAATTGCGGCGCGACATCGGAAACAAGATTGGCCTTCCGATAAAGGAAAATTGTTTGCAAAGTACTCCCGCTTGTAACAAGTCCACGGGAATTCGAGGTGTTACTCTTATGCACATTTCACTTGAAATAAAATGAAAAATAATAAAATCACATTTTTACGAATGAATATATATTTGGCTTTCAAGAACTCTCAAGAAAACGCACTGCAAATTAAATCCTCGCCTATACTTGTATACACCACGTGTAAGCGAATGGTATACACATGTCCAAGTGTTCCTATGGATATAATGGACAGAATATTAAATTAGTAGCTGTCTCTGGACGCATTAGTGTATAGCGACAGGCGATGAATAAAAAAACGCCTCCCGTTTTATTTTTAGTGAGTATCGCTGATCGTCAAGATTCTCGGAAATCCGCTGTTGTCACTCATAGTGTCTTTCTAAAATATAGACAGTCGGTCACACCCCCTAGACGTCATCGTTAATTAGGTCGATCCTAATATATAGACATGTGTGTGCTTTGCTGGGGAAATAAAACCGGAGTCATGCAAGTATATATATTTATATACACTCGTTTCAGGAGATCAGACGATATAGCCCTAATTCAAAACGAAAAAAAATCAAAATAAAAAAAACTTTCAGTTTTCACTGAAAAAAGATCGGATTCGTGAACGGGACAAACTTGCAAATTACAAGCGTGCGCCATATTATAATAAATAATCGTACGAATTGTTTCTTGATGGTGCATTCCCCGCTAATACACATTGAGTAGGAGTGAATCACTCGAGCGACTAAGTCCGAATCGACGCGTGTACTGCTCAGCGGCTCTAATAAAGTCGCACGGACAGCTGCTGCGAGAGAAAACTATATATACATATCCTCGTCATCCTTTCCTGCGACGACGTATAGCCTGTATATAGTATACTCTACGCAGAGATGCTCATTCATGTGTAATGGTTCTGATATCTGATATATCGGCGGAAGAAACATTGCAACGCTCATCTCCTATAATATTATGATTTTCTTTTAATGTGAGTTTACATTGTTTACCATTTATCTCAGATATGTAGAGTGGAATATTTATGTTTTGTTTTGGAGTTATTGATTCAGAGAAAAACGTATTTGTGTTATTCTATAATTGGATTTCAACATGTATATGGAAAAATAAACACTTTTTTTGCATATACGTATATTATATATAAATTCCTTCTGATGTGATTCACGAATACTTTGCTATTCACACTTTTAACGTTTCTTCTGCGGCAGCTGAGTATTACTGACATTCTTTTTTTTTCTTTTTCGAAGGATAAAGAGTATCTCGCGTGATAGCTTTTTTCTTTCACATTTCTACGTATTCGAACCTTCGAGCATTCGAACGCACACATGAATTTAAAGCTAAAACAGGTGTTTTCGAGTTCTAAATTTAAAACAAATTAAATTCTCTATAGAATTAGTTACGTCCGCAGCAAACCCTAAATTAATTTCATCTAAATATCGATACCCAAAAGCAAGTGAATAATAAATCCTTGTACGACGAGAGTCCACAAAACAAATTGAAATACCATATCCTAACCTCTCAACGCAGTCGCAAATCGCGCCATCGATTTCCACTTATTTGCACTTCGCCGCGTATAACCTCCCCAAAAAACAAATTCTATTTCTCCCGCAATCATCCACACACCTTTTTTCGACGACTGCAGCTGCTATACTTATATAGTTTAAAAAGCGACGGGTGACTCATACGTGCACCCGCATACAGTGTCCGCTAAGTACGGCCCTGGCCGACTCGCGCCCTACCTAACCTAACGGTTCGCCGTGTCGATAATAAATTCCTCGCCTGCGTTCGAAAACTCAAACCGTCCGCGCGCGCGAGAAAAATTATTCTGCGCCAGCACTTTTTGTCACCTCTGCAGTAATTTTGCAAAATCGAGAGAAACACTATACTCTAACACATGTGTCGTCTATTAGGATTATCGAACGGTGACGCGCGGGAGATTTGAACTTTTTACGTTGGTTGCTACGTACGCGCTCGCGTATATAGTATAGTCACATAGAAACTGTTGTGATTATAAAATAAGGCAACAACAGACCCGGCGCGTGTGTATCATCCATTTGTATACCCAGAAATATCAAAAGAGTCGAGTTTCTTTTTTTTTTTTCGTATACGAGCCACGTCCGCGCACACTAATTCACCTCTACTCATTAGCCGCGGCTGCCACGATTCTCCATGGGAGTAGCGTACAATTATCGCGCCTACTGCGGCTATTTACAAGGAGAACCAAAATTTCGACCAATACCTAAGCCACTAAGACGCGATTGCTCAAGAGAGCGCTTCACGGGCGTAAACAAGTGTATATATAAGTAGCAGCGAGAAAAATTGGCGTGGCTCGCGTCGCCGCCGTCGCATCATCAGCGAGAGGCCAGCGCCCTTTCCTCTCGTCATCTACGTGTATCACAGACGCACGATATATATCAACGGATTGCGCGGGCGCGGAACGAAAGCCCGCGAAACTCGAGTAACTGCTCCGAAAAAAAAGGAGAAAAGCAGAGTTTAACAGACAGGTAGAATACAGGCACATCTGACTTACCCCAACTACTGGCTGTCCTGCCCATAAAGGCCTTGGTCTCTGGGTTGTAGATGAAGAGCCTGACGGATTTGCCGAACGAAACGCTCGGCGGTTTCTCATAAGGGTTCAGGCTTTCCCTCGTGCCCGGTTTCACGTCCTTTGTCACCATCCTGATCAGTGGCTACTGTTGCTTCTCTCGCACACCTGGCTCTGTCTCTCTCTCTTACTCTCGCGTTCGACACACTCCCTCGCACACTCCTCGTTCGTCGACTTGCCAGTAGCAGCAGCAGCAACAGAGGTACGTTTATATACTTGTTGTTGAAAAATATACTCGGCTCTATGTACACGTGCGTATGGATGTATAATATATATTAAAAAAAGAGCAGTAGCAGCGGCGGCGCGGCGTATATCGCGCGGAATACGGGATCCGTGTGCGGAGAGCGAGGACAACGCCGACGGTACGCGCGCGCGCGAGGTGGAGTTATGTACACGGAACAGGAGCGACTAATACAAGCCCTGGACTTTGCTTGCGTTCGTTCGCCTGCGTACCGCCAGGTTGGCTTGAACTGACGAGGAGAAAGAGCCCAAACACACCAAGCTATAGGCGTTAGCTCTCCTCGTCGCTGGATTCTGTGCTGTCTATGTGTTCTCCAGCAGGCCACCTCTCTCTCTCTCTTCCCCCCTCTACTCGCGATCCCCACCGTACTCGCGGCTTCCCCTACCCACGATGAACGTTATACACACACGCACAGAGACCGCGAGTGAGTGTGTTACAGGCTACACGCGGCAATGGCACACAAAGCTGTATATACCTATATATACGTAAGTTGCATATTTATACATAGCTGTACGGATATATACTTGAATTTCTCTCGATTCATGCGGCTGTTTGTCTTTTGGCCAAGTGGCGGACGTTGACGACGCGATTTTCCTGCGGTTTGGCCTAATATTATGATCGACCACGTCAGGTGTTTCGTTATAGCTGACTGTGGACAGCTATCATCAAGCGTTTGATGCTAAGAGGAGTGGATCCTGTCCGAAACAGGTGCACTGTATATATAGGTATGGTATAGCGTCGACGATTTTAGAGCTCGTGCAGTTATATGTTTGGCTCATCTCGATAATGACGAGGGAAATATTTGCCTGATGGCTGCTACCTTTTATATGTCGATGCCTGATATTGTCAAGGGATTGATTAATTTGTGCGATTTAACAAACACGAGAGCAATAACCACACATTTTTACGTTGTCTAACATCTGCATTTCGCGCCACATGATTTTTAAACATTATTCGAATGCCATTCCGTGAGACATTTATATATAAAAGTCAATCTTTGTAAAATGGTAAATGATTACATAGCGGAGGGTAATGATGTCTTACTTTTTTACAATTTCGTTTTTATTATTTGTTGTAAGCAAATGAGTTGTTGTCGAAATTCGAATTTCTCATTGACTTTCTGACCCCCTTAAATGATTGTTTTGTATATAATTATCAAGAATACCATAGAAGTAATAAGGTTCCACGATATTTTATATTGACCTAACAGTTGCACAATTCACATTAATTATACAAGCTGTATTAGAGTATAATAAAAATTGAGCTCAAAATAACGTAAAGCAGCACACGCCGAGTGATTAAAACGAATGTCTCATAAAAATCTGCAGTTTCTAATAAAGTCGAAGCAACAGTTGATCCGTTGTATTATATATTAGAGAGGATGTCATGGAACTTTAGAAGGAAAAGTGGCAAAACACCGTCGCAGACGAACGGAACGAAACGATTCGAATTCTACCCGGTTAGACCCGGTTTTCATTGAATTACTTAAGTCTCATACAAAATGAACGGAAGTGCCCCGATAAAAAGCTCGAGGAAGAATAGACGCGCGAAAGTGAGCAAATGCATTAAGACAATTTATATGATTAACTAAATCTTTTCATCGCGAGTTTCCCGTATCTCATGTTCCCCGTCTGTAAAAACGTTTAACCTCTTAATATTGATATACACACGTACGATGACTTCGTGCATTCTTGTTGTATGTATACGTATACATGTATTATACGTGACGATACTTTTACGTCTTAAACAAATTTTTTACTGGATAAGAATATGATTTTAAGAAGTATTTCTTCGTGGGAAAAGATTCATGAACGAATTTTTAGTTTTAAAAAGTAAGAACGTCTAAAAAAATTATTTCACGCAGACTGTTATCAAATTCTTTATACAGAATTGATTAAAAAAATTGTAAACTTCCAAATGGAAAAGCTGTATATAACAAAATATCAACAAAAAAATGGCACGTGATGGTATCCGATCGAAAGCTAGTTGGGAGATGTCACATTGCAGCTAGCATCGAGCAGATTGTATTCCAGGAAAAAATAATTAAAGTATCAATGTTTCATTTCGTTCTATTGATGAATCTTGGTATTTGCAGAACATTACTATTGATTTCAATTATGTTCCAATTGAGACAAAAATTATACAGAGCTTTTCTGAAAATAATTCGTAAAATAACCCTGCAATAAGGAATAGCTATATTCAATATAACATTTCGCTTATCGCTTACTCCAGACCGAGCACCAGACACATATCTTTTTACTGATTACAAAGAAGCTCGATGCACACAAGCAAATTTAAATGGTCATAATAATTGCACACGAAGAAATCTATAAGTTAGCAAATACAGCCGCAGTTGCGTAATTGTAAAAAAACGTAAAAATGCCACACGTCAGTGAGAAAACCTAAGGTTTGCCCTTCGCGATAAACATATTATAATGACACAGCATCAGCTCGACCGCTGTCAACTAGGAAGAAGAAGCCTGCAGCATCAGTAGTATAGTAGTAGTCCAGAGCGGCGGCGGCTGCGGCGACAGTCGCTCTAGTCGGCTCACGCATTAAATTCCACGAAATCGTCGTGTCCGGGCGTAAAGTGAATCGGTGCGGGTGCGCTCGTCCTTGCCGCTCGACAACCCAACGTCCGGGCAACCTATAGCACACGCACTCGCATCGTCAGAGAGCAGTACGCGGCGAGGAACGGCCCGACGTAAATGAATTGGAGGCTAAGGTCAGCCGTAAGCGCTGGCAATCCGCTGCCTCACTAGTCACTATCTATCCGAGAGAGGCATATGTATAGGCATGCATGTACATACAATGGTTATACTCGTCTGTATACCACGACGATCTCGTGTATATAGCTCTCTTTGTTCGAGCAAGAGAATACCCGGCGACGAGTCTACGTGCATGCTGGAGCGAAAATTTCCACTCACCTCGATCTTTCGCGGTCCCGCACTCACAAAAATTTCATTTAATTTTCTTCTTCAATGAAGAGTCCATTGAATATTAGCGGAACATCTACTTGATATGTAGCCAAAATGATTTAGGCTATAAATTCTTCGTTCTTGAATCCGTTCAAACGTAAACGATTTCTTCTATATATACCTATAATATAAGCATATCATTAAATCTTGTGGGTTTCCATATAATGTACAACAGATAAAAAAACCACCAAATTATTGGCACTTATAATAGCTTCCTCCTAAATCGGTTTTACGCAAATACGTACAAACAGATGGTAAATGACAGTCTTTCATTAGAAATATCAGTTTACAAGGGGAACTTCAAATACATTAGCAAAAAAATATTTATAAAATTGCATTTTTTTGCAAAATCATCTCATCTTCGCGTTCCACTGTGGATATAATTATATAGAAGCTGTTATCGCGTCATTTTGAAGTATGGATTCGCGCATGGAATACAATTACAATATTCCTGGTAGAATGGTCTACCAGGAGTGTTTCTGACATAATATTCCAATTTAGACCACATAATCAAATTTAATCATCTCATACTTGCTATACTAGCTGATTACACGCGCGTGGATACAAAAGCATCCAATCCAGATTCCGGGAACCTTGATTTTCGTTAATCGTTGCGCTACGTCCCCTTTGGGTGCGTCAATCATCAGTTTTCGGTATTATAATCAAGCGTCAATTGAACAGAATTTTTCATACAGTTTTAATTTATTTTAGATACAAATTTACATTTTTTGCCAGGCTTAATTGCACTGTGAGCATTAAACTGCCTAGAGTGGTTTTATCATTCTATAATAGTTTATCCATTGTCGACGTTTTCCTTCGAATCTCATGTATGCGCCTGTTTTTCAATTGTAGGAAGTAATTGTTTTCTTAATTATAAATCAATTCATTAGAAGTTCCCCTTGTTAACTGATATTTCTTTTGACAGATTGTCATTTCCCATCTGTTATTAGTATATTTTTGTGTAAAACCGATTAGGAGGAAGCTATTATGGAAACCCATAAGAATTAATGATGATTTATAACTTACTGAACATCGGATCAGACATCAATTTTCAGATTTAATTTCCTATGGGCCAATATGAAACTTTATCTGATTAATCGAATGGCGAATTTGATGTTATATATTTTACGTGTAAATTATTATGCAAAAATATTTTAATGTCATTTTCATTATATTAAAACGATAGTTTATTGTAACTATAGTCTTCTAAGAATTAAATTAAATTTTTGTGACTCTAAATCTCGGCACGCATGATTCAGTTAGTAAACAAATTAATTTTCTGCATCTTTTTGGATATGCGACGAGGTGCGAAAAACTTGGTCCAAGTACATTAGTACACGTGAAATCGCGTCGATGATGATAACGGCCTGATGATGATGATGACGACGATGATGTGCACGTCAAAGTGACTCACACGGCAGCAGTGCTGATACACTGATCTGAATTGGGCACATCCTGTGCCTCGGAATAAGGAGAAGCCGTGCGCCAGCGGAGACAAACCAGATGGAGCGAGCTATGTGCTTCGCAAGCTCCACGGCTTCTGATGGTCATGTGTCGGTGCGGAGCTATTCATAATACGTGTGTGTGTGTGTGACTTCATTCATACGAGTAAAAATGATTAGACGAGAGATCGCAGTCTTGCGCTCGTATATATATTCGAGTAAAACCGAAATTTAGTGGTTAAGACGAGTTCGCATCTAAGATAGGCGTATAGTCATTTTCGAGTGCTTTGAACTTCTATGGTTGTAACAATAATTCTCGGGCTATCTTGTGCCTACAGCAGCTATGATTCGTTCATTCAAGAGAATAACGTGACGTGAAAAAGCCATCAGTTTGAATACTCTGTAGGAAAGACCGGGGCGAAATGGTACGCTTTTTCGTTCAGCTTCCTTGGCAGATAAAACAAATTGAAATTTTAGAGGCTTATTCGCTATCCTTAAAATGCCCACTGTGAATTTTTCTAGATCTGTATATTGCATACAAATAATTTATTTCTTATGATTTACTGGAACAACCTTTTTATCGCTTAAAGCGAATTTTTTTATAGCCTTAGAAAATCGAGTAACAGTCCATATAAAAAAACAGACGACTTAGTTGGTCGAAAAGAAAACAGCAAAATGTTCAATCTGATGGTTTATGAAATGATACCTTACCGATAGCTGCATTGGACGTTCCTATTATAAAAGATTTATGTTCTATTCGATTTCGCCTCTGCACCTTTGCCCCCCCCCGGTCTCCTCTAATAATGATGCTATTACGACCATAGGATATGTATAGAGATCGATATATGATTGCCTACATCTGTGAGGTTTTTTAAATACTTCCAGATGAGTTACTCAAATACTGTTGATATCTTCAGATTTCCGCTATTATAATACCTATATTTTGTACCAAGAGCGGAAAGAAGACAATTACAGACTAGTGTGAAAGTTCTCGCTTCGCTCGTCGGGTGGCGAACACACTCGTCCAGATCGCCTTCTTTCCGCCCATGTCTTGTCTGCACGGAAAAAATGCTTGGTATCCCTGGTAGCAAATTGAGCATATGCTGGGCAGAATCCCTGGTCAACATCACACGTGACGTTTATCTAGAAATTCTGGAAATACTCTGAATATAATTTCTGGTAATACCTTATTTTAAAAAATTGCAACCAGAAATTTTGCCCAGAAATATAATGCTGAATTTGATTAACCACATAGGTATATATAGATAATTGGCTAAATCTCAAACTCTGACTCAGATCGACGGATTCCAATAGTACCAGCATCCTGTACGAATCCAGGATATCAAACTGAAGAAACAAGGCAAGTGGCACGTGTATGTACCACACGCTGTATATAGCATCAGCGATTCCTACGTCGCGATGTTGAAGGCATGCTGCGCTTTCTCCTCCTCTCGCGGCAAATGCAGCAATGGGGGTTCGAGATACAGGGGTGGGAGAGCGCAAGGGGTGGTACTTTCGATCCAACGTGGTGGGAATACCGGCTCTCTGCGCGCCGGTTTCATCTGGCTGTATCCAGTTTCGCGCTTCACTCTCTGGTCCGGACAAACCATCCTGGATGAATCTGGTTCTAACCAGTTTCCCCTACGATCGATATCTGGAGCAAAATTTCTACCCTTACCGACTATAGCTCTTTCTCTCTCTCTCCTCCACGTAGTATAATACTGCATACACGCACCATAATGAATGATGCCTTTTGGCGCCTCCTTATTATTATATGTATATACAGTTATGCGGGTGCTCTTATGCGCTGACCTACTGTTTTAATACGGCTTGGTTTATATTCGTTACGGGAGAAACTGCGCACATTCTTATGCATTCGTGCCATAATGACATTTTTCGGGTATATATTAAATGATTATTGTATAGAACCGGCGGTCGGATGCGATAATCTCGCTAAGGGAGGGAATGGAAATTAGTTAATGTGTGAATAAAGTTTAGAAAATACACAAGGCCTCATTCGAAACAAAAGAATACCCCTTAAAATGCTGCAGTGTGTGATGTTCGTTTAGATTTATGAAATCCAGATGAATTTTCCATTATACGAACGATACAATTCAATGAATTTTAGAAAATGTTCAGTACTGAAAGCGATTACAACAATAAATGGGCTATAGAAGTAATACACAATAGCGGCCGGCAAGGCATATACAGTCTCACATGTTCGAAATCCAGCTGATACCGGTGTATACTGGCATCCCTTCTGGCCTGGAAAGCCTGAGGTGGTTGCAGCGAAGACACAACCTTCCCGACAGCCAATAGGGTTGCATCTGCACTGCCGTATCTAAAGCGCGCGAATTTCAGTCTGGGTAGCTCACAGGGGTTCCGAGAATCACGTGGGGGATGCCTAGTCTCTTGTCAGTGCGCAGATCTTGGTTAGATCTTTCATTAGTCTCTCAAGTGGTCGATTTGAGACTTACTATAACAACTTTTGTATTAAAAACGTATTAGGGTGCTGCAAGCTTGAAAATCAAGAAGTAATTGTATGACTTAAAATGTGCTACAAAATCTATGTGATATTGTGCAGCTGTAATGATTTTGAAGATTTTATCCTTAGGTGTCAGCACCTTCCAGACTAAAAGAAAGATCATCAGATCCGTTAATACATAAATAAAAAAGTTTGAAATATTGCAAATTTTACCTGTATACACACCGGTAATTGAAACTTTCGGTGGGAGGACACTTTTCCCAATGACTTTTTTTCCAAACCACTACTAGGCCCATTTTTGGTTGTCCTTACCAATTACTCGTCAAGTATAACAAAAATGCTTACCAACTTTTTTTGTTATACTTATCTTATCAGGTAATTACCTCATATTTTTGGTAAGTTTAACCAAAAATATATAGATGGTGCGTAGTTTAGCAAGTGCTTTGTTAGCAGCCATTTTTTTCCATGTACTCATTTCATACTTTGCTAAAAAAAGTAAATTTATAAAACCAAAGTATAAAATCGATAACATAAAATATTTGACGCGTATTACGCAAATGTTCACCAACTAACATTAAACGCACTAGAAATAAATTCGTATAAACCATTACGCAATGACCAATTCCACTTGCATAAGTGTCGCGACTGGAGCGTCGAAAAAAAAATGGTCCAAACTGCAGGAAAATGTCAAGAGCAGCACGCGTGTACCACCGCTGCAGCGATTAGCGTCTGGTCCGTGGGAGACCTCGAGGATAGTCAACGCGATTATCCGCATTATCATTACCAGTGGCATTGAGCCAGCAGTCGCAGATGCCGAACACGTTTTCACGGCGGATCTTCGCTCTAGTAAGCTCATGAGATTTAATTTGTCAGTGGACCAGTATACTCACGGACGAAAGCGATCTCTCAAAATTTCAAGTCATTGCAAACGGAATTTCAAGCTTGTGTGTGCTTGACCTATTTTCTTTTTTAGTACAAGCATACCTTATATCTATTGCCGTTAATCATCGTGAATTTGCTTTATTTTATTCTTGATGTTTGTATATAAAGGTTTTCTTAATATGGTCACAAATATTTTTATAAAGCTATATCTTATTTATTATTAAAACATATCTCATCAAATCATTAACTATTTTTAGATTATTTTAAGTGATTCTATAATTGATTCTGTATTTGTGATAAAACAGTTTATTTAAAGCAATTTTGTTATCATGTATTCTCTACTTACCTTTCGTAGATATCACTATTTTAGAGTGATCAATTACTGAGCATTTACGTCAGCTTATTATAGCGATAATTTTTATTAATAATCTAATGACGAACGAATTGTAAAAGACAACGTTAGTTTTAACGATTTACTAATTTAACAAAGGAAAAGATTTTTTTACTACAATTTGTAAGCTAAACACATACCTATAAGAATCATCAAATGCTCTTTTTATTTGCTTGCAGTTACGTGAAGACTCGAGCTTATCACTATACAATTCCATTCAATTATAACAATAAACTATTTTTGAAATTACAACTGCATGAAAATAAATAAAAAAAAATTTTTAAATAACGTATAACGGATAGAAAATTTCATTATATTATTTTACGGGATCATCGTAATCACTTTTCATCTGAAATTACCGTGACCACACACGAGATTAAAGTATGGTTGTCCATACGAAAAAAAAGCGACGCGAGTATCCTATTATATAATCACTCCGACTCACCAGGTTTTCCGGTGCTGCTCATTCGAATAGTTCGATATAACGCACTGCAATGGTTCTCTTGCAAGATCGTGGAGTAATTGAACTGTAGCGCTCTTTTTATCAAAGAAAAAATAACGTAAAAAATTAACATTGAAACACAAGGATTAGGCTAGAAGAAATAAGCTGCACAGCTGAAAGCCGTGCTGAAAGCAAAGTTCCTTAAGCAAATTACGAATAACAGTGAAAACGAGCATTAACGCTAAGGCTAAAGCTCCTAAACAGCGTTACTCCACATACACGTCGCGAGTTTTAGATGTTAACTGAAAAAACGGATCACGGCTACATCGCAGGAAGGCAAACAGGGACGAGTATTAAAACTATAGAAGCAAAGCGTTAAATCCAATTGCCACATTATGGGTCACGAGTTTTAGGGAATCCGGCTAACATGCTTTCCCTTTAAAGGAAGCTTTGTAATAGTAAAATTTTCAGTTTTTTAGAAACCGTTAGAAACACGTTGGAAACATGTAGGTGTTTCAATTTCAATTCCTTCGTTTCGTTTCTGTTTTATAGTGAATTTTTTATTTTTGAAGTGATTTTTATGTTTTTCTTACCGATATAATTGACACATTTAAATCGGACAAATTGTATTGGAAAAAGCATAAAAATAGCTATATATTATGGACAAATATAAATTAATGTATATTTAACAATTAAAGTGACGAAAATAAAAGTACAAAACAATAAGTTTAAATAGATTCAACGTTTATTAAAAGAGCACGGACAGTTATACACTAGTGTACGAAAGGTCATCTTCTTCCAGGGGCCGAAATAGTGACATTGAAAATCGTAAAAATTATTCTAAATTCGATATCTTACATAAATAAACGAATTATTATAAGCAAAGAAACTACATATTATTGCGCAATTATAAACCCATCTAAATATTATTATTTGCCTACTTTATAGGAGGAAATCGATCATGATGTTGTCATTCCTGTCACTTGGATATGAAAACATTTCCTTTAATTCAAAGCATTATCTGTAAACTTAGTAAAGCAATTAAGATCAGAAATGCCGTCTGAACCGGTTTAAACTTGTTTTCTTTACTTTGTTATCAAAAAACAAATATAATTTGCGTTGCAAATTAAACAAACTCAACACGTTTTCTATTCAAACAATATTAATTTTGTACTTGACAAAGGTACACAGAAACACAAATTTGGTACTTTTAGTAAAGCTAAAAAGACTTCCATCGAACGTATTTTTGGCTTTGTGGATTGTTTTAAATGCAAATTTTCAAATAAAAACGTAGTTGTAAAAAGTACTGGAAAATTTGGGGAATAAATTCTTTTCGTGCGAATCTAAGCTCTATATTAAACAGTCAATCGGGAATTTCATTTGCCTCTAGTTTAACACTAAACTTTGAATACTTGAATAAGATTTGATGCATATTACATTTTAAATTATTTTATAGTATAGAATGATAACACTATATATGTAATTTATTTATTCTTTTTGTAAGGGCTTCGCATGCAAGAGACGTATTCTCGCCATTTACTTAGCTCGTTAAGTATTTTGATTTACCATATACTTCAAACTTAATTTTAAACTCAAAAGTCAAAATAATGTTCATCTTCTTTTGACTGTCCTTCGATATAGGACAGTAAAAGAATATATTTCTTCAAATAAAATTTTTGTAAAATCTACAATTTCTACTTTTTATAGTATATTTGAAATTTATTGAAAGGACCACTCATGTTCTTTAAAGAGGTCAAATTAACTTTTAACGTTTTCACAACAATTTTCTGAAGGTACAATAAACTGCACAAAAGTACCAAAGAAAAAATCATTAGGGACTAAAAACAATATCGATGGTCATTCAAAGTAATCGTTCACTCGGAAGAAATATAGGCTTGCACTGTTACAAGAATTATAATACAAATTGAACACAAAAAAAAAACTCATGCAATATATGCGCCTCATATCGATCTACACTATAACATTCGGTGCAGTGTGTTTAACTTTTTATTGCGTATACAAAATTATAAATATACCATCAAAAACATAAAAGTGCTTCACAAGTTTAACAGGCCCTCTGCGACTAATCGCATTGTTATATATATAATAATCAACACATAATATTAAATAAGTTCACAATTACCATATATACTCAAAAGATCGTGTGTGTACAATAACGTATAAGATATAATATAATGTAGCAGAAAAAAAAATCGAGGAAACGAATCAATTGAATAATAAAGAGCGGGTATGATTAAAATAACTGCAAAAATCGACATGTTTTTTCCAATTTTTTTTTGTTTTTTTTTTGTCAGAGTAGTGTCTTTTTATTTCTCACTTTACTTATTCGTTTTTATTCCCAAAAAGCGCCCATCGCATTTATCAACTAGGCTTTTACATCGGCTAACGAGTAACGGTGTTAATATCGTGCAAGAATTATTTCCCCGTACACCAACGCTCGCTGGAAAAAAAAGAAAGAAAAAAGACGCATCATATAGCGAGAATCACATCCCTCTTGCTTTCACGCGTATACGCGACACACGCGCACACAGATCCTCTTCGTATTATATCCATCGAAGCTCTTCTCTCACTTTCCATCGTGATCTCTACACATTCCTTTCCGTTTCTCATCCCTCTCGTAATACATGTATACACAGTCTCGCTTTATAACGTGTTTGCATCATTAGACATCGTCACTGCGTGCTCGACTTTTACTCTCTTTCTCTCTCTCTCTCGCAGTCTCACCCTCAGTTCCGCTCGCATAATGTTAACAACGTTTAATGTCCATTTATTAGAAACAGCTCATCTCGTAGTGATGAATATAGATGTGCGCGTGCATCTTTTTTTGGATCGTTCGTTTACATCGGTATATCGTTTTCTCATTAATAGCGTATCTTAATCTGCGTGTGTTTTTACTTCATTGTTATACTTTACCATTTTATAGTTTATTGGTTTTTTTTTTCCTTTTTCTTTTTAAATGTTCGCGCGCGCGCGCGCGAAAGCGCGTATCGCAAGCTCGATCGACAAGGAGTGTAATCGGCGCGTGCCACGCGTCAAAGTTATCATATACAGTATATGTATACATATACATACGTCCTTGTCGTTTGGCGTGTGATACAAAAGGAAGCTTGGAGCCGCGCGGTGCCGCGCGCGCGCGTACTCTTACAGAGATGATATTTGTTTGTTGGTTTTTTTTTCTTCGTATAAGTTTAATTAGTTCGCTACGATCGAAACTTTTTATTTTAAATGCCGTGCACACACTGGTTTTTTTTTTATTTGTTTGTTATAAGCAATTCTTTCACTCTCCATTAATCTCTGTAGTGACATTTATTGTAACATAATTGTTTTGTTTGTTTTTATTATCTCTCGCTTTTCTCGCTCTCTCTCTCTCTCTCTCCCTTTCATTCTCAAAATTCGTTCTCACGTTTATTATATATAATAATCGTCTCTAAGTTAAAGTGTGTAACACGAGCCCGGATCGCGCCCGGAAATAATCCTTAATCTCGAATCTTTAATTATAATAATAAATATATTTATATATAGCAATTAAATAATCTTATACACGACGACGCTCGCGGCTGCGGTCCGGCTCGTCTCTCCCTGGCGCGTCTCTCTTTCTTTCCTCTCTGCGGCTTATTTAATCGTATAATATTATTTTGCTCCTTTTCTTTCAATCGTTTTTGCTTCGCGAGATATATAGTGCGCTTGCATATGTGTGTGTGTATATGTGTGTATCTGTGTGTTATAAAGTCCAAGCATGCGTGTGTCCACGTATACATTTACATGTTTATATATAGTATAACATAGATGTACAAATCGAAAATGAAGATAATACATTGTCCGTGTATGTATACAATATAATGAGAAACGCAACGAGTCGATGAGTAAATGATAAAATTTTCGTTCGCATATATATATTATTATGTATGTTTGCTTCGTGCAGTATAACGTCGTATCGGAGAAGGAAAGAAAGAGCGACGGGGCCGGGAGTCGCCGGCCGAATTGCCGCCAATCGCGTTCATCACGAAGCTCTATCAACCGGCCTCTAAAAGTACTTTTTTTTTTATTTATTAATTTTTTTTTGTCATTTTATCAGTTTATTTTTATTTTTTTTTTGTTGTTCTTGTTGTTTTACCCTCTATACGACTGTGTGAACTATTACATCAGTGCGGCGTGCGCGCACGCGCGCGCTTATATACGGTGATGCACGCGCGTCAGTTAAATTATTTTAGATGATTCGTCCACGCGCGCGAGCGCACGCGCACGTGTACATAATTTTTGTTTAAGCGGCACGTTATATGTAATTATAAATATACATCGTAGAATTTTCACATCTGGATTTCACTAGGCTTTGATCGCTTATCTTTCGCTCTGTTTATTTGTTCTTTTTTTTGGTAATTTGTTTGTTTTTTTTTTATTTGTAATTACTCTTTGGTTTCAATTAGTTATAATCTCGCTCTCACTCTCGCACTCCTTTTCACAGTTCATAATCAAACTCCCGCGCATCCGTCGTGGCCTCTCCAAGAGGTAAAATTTCATCTTACTTCTCTTCTCGTCTGCGTTTATTTATTTTTTTTCTTTTTAATACTCTTATTTCTTCTCAACTCTCGCATCTCTCTCTCTCTCTCTCTTTTATTTTTCATCATCGTATCTCAAGTGATAACTGAAGGCTAAACACCAAGGCGCTGGCGAATCGTCACATAACAGTTTTTTTTTTTAGTTCGTATATATAATAATCAATAAGTACGCGTCGCTTCGTTTTAACAATATATCATATCATATATATATATAAGAAAAATACGCTCGCGGCTCGACGATTAAGCCCCTATTTAAAATCGCGAACACTCTCGGAAATGAATGAGAAGTATACATATACGTAAATACAGTATAATATACGAATGAACCGAACAATTGTCCCATTATTATCTCATATATATAAAAAGAAAAGACGAAATCCTTTTCTATATGTATATGTGGTATATATATCGCGCGCGACGTTTCTTCAAAGCGTCAATCGCCTTTGAACACGATCGGAACGACGACGACGTATATAAGGAAGGGAAAACCGAGAATAATCGAACGTTCGATTTTTTTTTTGTTCTTCTTTCTTTCTCTCTCTTTTAAGTACACGCAGATCTGCACGTGCACGCAATCACGGCCTGCGGCGCGACAATTATTATTCATTGTATAGCTTCAACACATAAGTACAATATAGACGCGATAACAGTTGAACATAGACGATAGAATCACAAATTAAATCGGTGGTACAGCTTAGTGTCTGTGTGTCAGTGTATGTGTGTGGGGGGGGGGTGTACGTATACGTATAATATATATATAAGAACAAACGATTGACCTTCGAAGAATCGCGAAACTCGTTATTATACTTGTTTTGTTTTCCTTTCATTATTATAATAATCTCAGGTGTCGAATCGCTCCCTCCCCCCTCTCGCCCTCCCTCATTCTACGATAGGACAGTTATCATAAGCAGCTATAGTAATAATTAAGTACGTCGCGAGAACACCTGGATTCATTGTTTTTTTTTTTTTTTTTTCATCTCTCAAAATCCTGTCCTGGACTTTCAAGTATACAAGCGACACTATAGGTGTGTTTAGGGGGAGGAGGGGGGGATTTGCTATACATCTGCCCTCGTGATGTGGTACTTGGTGCCACGGGTGAGCTGCCGATAACGGAATAACGCTTGGCTGAATCGACGACACACCTCTCTATTTTTATGATAAAAGTGAAAGAAAATGTGTGTATGCAGGAACCGAAAGGGAGGAGCGAAGGACGCGACGAGCCTTCCACACCCCGTTAAACGACGTTTTTTTTCACACAGGCTTTAATTATTATCATTATTATTTTTCTTTAACATAACAATAATAATAATAACTCGACGACGCGGTTTTTCTGCGTATATATATATACGTTATTATGTGGTACCGTGTGTTGAGTGAGTGAGTTTCGGGAGTTGTATACAGGAAGCAGCGGCTTTTTCAAGGGGGGGGGGGGGATGGAGGCGACGAAGCCGATGGAATAAATATAATATAAACGAAGACGAGTCGTTATACACACAGGCGCGTGCAGCGAAATATTCTGTATATCATCGTGGTATATTATATATATATCATATATAGCATCAAGTATAACGAGGACGAGCGGCTCCAAGTGCGCTCGCGTTTTGTGCAATGCAGTATAATATCGTCATCCTCTCGCGCCCTCTTACTCTCTCTCTCTCTACCCCCACTCTTGACTTAGCCAAAAGCCACCCAGCCACCCTCGTGACTAGCACACATATACACATAGCGGTTATTCTTTGTCTGTGGATCGATTTTGCGCGTCCGTGAACTCGCTCGTATATTTATCGTGAGTATGTATGTGTGTGCATCGACGCGATCGCTCGTTTTATATATCGCAGGGTGGGGGGTGGCGGTTCTCCCTCTCGATGATGCGCGAGAACTACGAGAGGCATCGTCTGTTTTATTTATTTTTTTTTTTTTGAGGTTTTTTTTTTCTTCAACTCATATTGCGTGTGTGTGTGTGTGTCGCGGAGACTCGAACCGCGTCGTCGTGTGTCTTATTGTGTTGGTGTCGTTATACGTTAATAATAACGATTAAAATGGAGGGGGGGTGGGGGGATGGTCGTCGCTCGCTGCTTTGTTAAATGTTATCTTTTGCTTTTTGAGATACGCTCCGCCGCTGGTTATATAACTCCGCTGCTGATGACGATGTGCGAAAGACTTGGTCGTTTAGTCGACCATCAGCTCAAAGTGGACCGAGCCGCGCCTCTCGAATCGATCGTGGATGATGTTGTGCGCCCAGGCCTTGCACTCGATGTTGATCAGTACGCCGTCTGTAAAGTGGGACGGAAATGAAAAAAAAAATCGCGTAATCCGAATCTGAAATACATAATAATTATATAATATACTCACACTTGGGTTTCTCAAAGAAGACGGCGACGAGAGGGCTGAGGTAACCGGGCTCGTTCTTGAAGGGAAAGTAGAAGCCGGGAAAACCGCGGCGAGGTATGTACTGGATGGGTCCGATGTTCTCGATATCGGCGGGATTCTCACCCTCGCACGACACCCACACGGTGTCACGGTTCTGTTGCTTCTGGCTGGCGATGTGGTTCTTCAAATCGGCCGGCATGTTATCCGGCAATTTCGAGGTGTCGTTGAAGTACGCCGGCAGCCAGCCGTAGATCTAATGTGGACAATCGTTATGGCGATCGGTTAATTTTCAAAGTCAATTATATATCGACAACCGATTTTCTATATATATAAACGACGTAAGCTGTACCTTGTTCAATTTCAGGAAGATACAAGGTGCAGACTTTTGGTAATTGTAAAAGTTGGACTTTGTGCAGGGATGCCAGTCTCCCACGATGACGTCGCAGACTTTACCCTGGGGAGCTGGCTTGCCGTAGTCGCAATAGACTCGGTTGTCCTGGTTCTCCCGGCCGATTCCCGTCTTGTTGTAAGCTGTGGAAAGTAGTGCGTTTAATACACCAGAAATGCCGATTTTTCAACAGATTTTTGTTTGTTTAGATGTATCAGATCGAGACTTACACTGGAGGAATTTGTCGAGCGCCTTGGACCAGTGGCGGTAGTTACCCTCGTCGCTAGCCTTGTACCAGATGAGAGTGCTCTCGACATTGCTCTCTGGTGGCATCGGCCGGAAGCCCAGACCGGGATTGCTACCGATCAACGAGCTGTCCAGCTGCCACTTGGGCTGCTTCGCGTCGAGCGTCTGGTAAAACACGGCCAACATGCCACCGAAGAAGGCGGCCAGTACGATGTAGAAGATCAAGTAGAACAGCAGGATCTTGGCTGGAAATTTGAGACGAGCATTATTATTATTCGGTATAATATTGTCGAGGGTATATATATCGAGAAATCGTTATATATCATATATACGATGCAGCGGCATCGCTCCAGCTGATCTTGGCTTGGCTTTAAAATAGACATGCCTCGAGACAATTACGATGCCTCGTCTAATTGGCCTGAATTGGTAGCCAGTGAGACGCGATCTCGTTGCGCGATCGTCGTGCTGCTGCTGCTCCACGTGCTAGCTTCGACGTCGTCGTCGTCGTCGTCGTCGTGAGGATAGTTTCTTCTCGCTTGACCGACGCGAATCTATATACGTACGCGATATGATGCTACTTTCGATCGAGTGCACGCGAACTTTTCTTGCTCGTTTATATGACGATTTTTTTTGTCTCTTATAGAGATGACAAATTTTTTAGATCATCGATTATAATATTCCTGGTATTTTTTCCAGACCTCAAAGAAAATAATTAGCTAGTGTCTTATCCACGGAGTGATAGCTTGAAGCTTTTGAATAAAATATAGCAGAGGACTCAATTAACCAATCCAATCGCTTAGCTCCGACGCGTATACGACTCTGATAATTATAAATTTCCTGATACGGGATACCGCAATACTTTCGTGAAAACAAGAACAAGTCGTAACCTTATAACCATCGCAGACGCCAAGTGTCAAAATGATTCGACTCCGCGACAATTAATCATACCACACGACGAAGCAATTATACAACTATACGATCGGCTTCATAAAACGAGCCTTGACTTCGCGCCTCTTTGACGGAACGAAATGCGTATGCGCTACTGGATTTTCCACACGCAAACATATACCCAGCAATGAAGGCCAATTGTCTCCGACGACGACAACAATAAAAGTATATGGCAATAACGTTTCGCTAGTATAGCTCATCTCGCTATGTTTGCTCGATGTAGTTATTCATGTTGGCTTATCTTATGGGGATTCTTATATTGATAAGATAAGGGAGTGCAGGACTCAGTCAGATTGTTTTCGTTTCGCTGCTAAAATTAGATTTTGGATAAGAGATTTGGCTGTTCCGTGGGTTATACTTCCTTATGATAATATAATTGGCTACTGCGATAAGTTTAACTGAAAGTATTTTATAAATTTTTCGGTGACAGCCAATAATTTTCGCACGTATATACGCCTCTTAGAAAATTAGCGAGCCCGAAAAGCCTGATTCATTTGAAACTTGTGCCAAAGGTCTGTTTTATACATATGTTAACCGCCGTTGCGCTAAAAAATCAATATGACACTATTTCAAGACAAAGGAATAAAGAGCTTAAAAAAGCGCAGTTGATGTGCATATATATAGCGAGGCATGATTAAAAAACGAAACTTGTTCACTTTTATCGACGATACCCGCGGCTAAAAACGACTTCATTATATATGATTATATATAATACGCGATAATACGTATTCAAAAATTGAATTGTTATTTGGATCAAATTGTCAACCTCAGTTCCAGAGTGTTATCATCCTCAGGATACACCCTAATTAGGCAGCTATATACCTATATATAATTACACACTCAAGTTCCACTCAAAAATTCATTATATCCATCACATACACGTGATGCATTTTCAAATTCTAATGCATCTTTCCAAAGAAAGCAAAGTCAGACTATAACCAGCATAATAAACAGAAGAAAAGCATCATCTCGTAACTGTGCCAAACAAGGACATCAGTCAGTTCGTAACTGCGTCTAAACACATCGCAAGAGAGACACACACGCAGTTCTCTCTCTTTCCGGCCAAGCTTCTATAACACAGTAAATATAATATCTAGGACAGTTTCTTCGCGGCTCGAGATCGAAGGGCGCCATGGCACGAAACGATGACGCATCGCGTTCACAGCTGTCCCCTTTCCCGAAAGCCAAAAGGGAGGAAACGCACATTACGCATATATACAGTCGCTTTGACGACGCAAAAGTGCTACGACCCTTCCGTTCCCTCTGATGTCGGAAGAGAGAGAAAGACAGCGATAATAGAGAGAGAGAGAGACTAGAGCCGCGGGTTATTGATCCCCACTGCTCGCGTATACACGTCTCTATACTACTGTCCGCCGACCGAATATCCGCAGTAGTGTGTATACGGATTCCTTCTCGGCTGTTGAGAGTCTACTTTTCCCTGGCTTTTCTCTTTAGAGCTCTTCTTTCTTTTTTTTTTTTGCAGCTACCCTATAACGCTAATGGTATATATAACACTCGTCGGTTGGACTCGTTTTCTTTAACTCGAGACACGCGATGACGTTTCACGCGAAAATTGCACTAATTGAACGCTGTTTATTGCATCGCTTTGATTATTTCTGTGGATGTTAGAGATAGATGTGTGCCCATACTCGTGTATTGATTTTGCCAATCTTATTGTATCGAGTATATATATATATATATATTAGAAAGAAAGCAGCGGTACTTTTTTTCAACTGATTTTTTCTAATTTATGCGGATGTAACGAAAATGAAACTGGCGTTATATAGATTTTGACGAGATATTCGTTCTTCAAACGTACGCATCGTTGCATAATCAATAGTGAAGTAAGTCTGCTGGTGTGTTTCGAATAGTCAATTATCGTTCCGATAAATGCTAAAAATTGGCCGAAATGATGATCAAAAAATATTGATACTTCTTTTACGCATTATACACAGAGTTTAAGTATATAAGCGCGAACAGTCAGCATTGTTAGATTGTATACAGATCGAGCTTTGACGAGTAGAAGAGGAACCGTTTACTTTATTTAACGAAACCTATAACGAAACTTCGATTCTACCTACGATCTCTCACTACTCTTGTATAATTAAATTCGTATCGAAATGGAATCGCCCGAATCGGATATCTTATGTATACTATACCAGCGTTTCGTATTTTTCGTGACTCTTAATTGAATTTAAAATAAATACGTTAAAAAAAACACACACTGCAGTTTCGAATGCAATAACGTTATACTCTGCAGCGAAAAACATCCTGTGTATACTTCAAAGTCTAAATTGCAGAAGTAAATTTCCGAGCCATAAATCAATAACAATGAAAAGCGAGTGACGACGTAACAATATAACCTGCAGCGCGTTAGCCATAAAAACCATCGTGTTTCCGTAGAACTAATGCATACGTTCTAAAAAAAAAATCCATACACGTCACTTTTTGCAAAAAGAACAAAAATCCCGTCTCCTTTCAAATCCTGACCCGGCAACCCTGATATCTAGCAAATCACCTGTACTAAAAGCTCGTAATGACGCAGCATCTCTTTCTCTAAAATCCGGAAATCCAGAAGAAGAAGAAAAAAAGTCGTCGAGAGGCGCGCCCGCGAGAGCAGCACTACTCGCATTATCCATGTATACGTACGCCCTGTTACGTAACCGCGTCTAGCTCCTTATACCCCTATATATACATGTATGTATTATCAAGCCGCGGAAGCGAGAAAATCGGCGTCGAGCTTTCGCCTTGTTCTCCTCGCGTCATGGAAAAGCTCTGGCATTCCAAAACAAAAAAAAAAAAAAAAAAAGAAAGAAAATAAAAATTCTGTCCTCGACTCTTTTTCGGGAACGCGCTTTCAGGGGCAGCCCGACGACGACGCCTCAGCGCCGTATCGATGACCCAGTTTGCGCGCGCGCGCGCGCACACGAGAAGCTCTCTCTCTCTCTTGTGTAGCTGCGCGCGTCTGGTTATCCCGTCTTTTTCCACTGCTGAATTTTCCCATCGAGTTTTCTCTCGATCCCAAAAGCCGCCATGTTCCTCGCGATCGATTACATAATCGAGGAGAGTCCTTGAACGCGTATAATTATATCCTCTATGGGGCGATGTTTCTCTAATTATAACTGTGGAAAACCTGACAAGCGCATATATAACGATAACATCGATCGATCGCTCGCTCGAGAAAGAAAAGTTTCTTTCTCTTCTGATGAATCTCCGGGAGACAACCCGCAGCGCGAATTATTATCTAATCGTCGAGGAAATCCGTGCAGAGAGAGAGAAAGCTGCATCGTGCGCGACTCTCTCTCTCTGCGTCAAAAGCGGCTATGTATGTACATGGCGGCGGCGGCAGCAGCAGCGGCGGCAGCCGAGTTATTGATTCGCGCCTGGAGAATCTGGGAAATAATAGATTCCGTCAATTTTACCTCGTCGCGCGCCGATCGGCATCGATTTTTTTATTCTCGCCCGCGCGCGCTTCTGTGATTTAGACAGCCAGAGATATAAAGAATCGAAAGCTGTGCTGGATCATGAAAAATCGAGCTTTCGACGAGTCTATTACAGATACATACAATATCGAGGATTGCTTTCAAGTAGTAAAGGTTCGCGCTCGGCGAGACACGTCGCTCTCGGCTGAGCGTTAATAGTATAATTAGATATATATATATAATATACATATTGAAAAGATGAAAGAAATTGGACTCACCCCAACTGGAGCCGGTACGTCCCATGACCTGTCCGGTCTCGGAATTGTAGAGGAAGAGCCGTATGCTTTCCCATTTTTCAAGCTTCGGCGGCGGCGTGTAATACTGCTCCTTCTTGCCGTCCATCTTTGCTTCTTTAGGGGGCGAGTTCGCTTTACTAGTAGTAGTAGTAGTAGTAGTAGTAGTTGTTGCAGTAGTACAACCTCTCGACGAACAGCACGCGCGACAGGGAAAGTCGACTGCTCTGCTGGTCCCTTTTTGTTTTTTTTTTGTTTAGACTATCCCGAGGACGACGAGAAGGACTCTTGGTGAGAGAGAGAGAGAGAGATAGAGAAAAGAGAGCTACTCTGCGTGTTATGTCAGTCGACTAGAGTAGCGAGGCGGCAGTTATTGTGTCTCTCGCGCTCTCGGGCTCGGGCAGAGTGCAACTACTCGGCGGACTCGACTCGCAGTCCTCCTCTCTCTTTTTCTCGAGGGATGAATATTGAGCGATCCAAGTGCGCGCGCGCCTCCCACTCTCTCGACTCCCGCGCATGTGTCTATGTATATATATATACATACACAGTCTGCACGGCTCCAGCCCCCGGCGCGCCGACCACTGCGCATGTCTATATATCTCGCTGTCTCTATCTCTCTTGTGAGAGCGCCGAGTAGCGAAAGCGTCAGTATCGACTTGCTCGTTCTCTCTCTCTCTCTCTCTCTTGCTCGCGGGGTTGCTATACCATCGCATCGGACTACTTCGATCCGCCAGAAGCCGTGTGTCCGCTCCCACCCCCGCCAATGCAGTCTGCGATCTTTCTTCCCTCTCTTTCTCTCTCCAGTGCAGCAGCCAGTGCGGAAAGCTCTCTCTCTCTCTCTCTGTCTCTCTTTTCTTCGATGGCTTATTCCCGAAGCTGCTGCACCTTCTCTCGATATGCTTATTGCGGATTTTTATTAACGAACAGACACTTTTTAAAACAGCAGGCCACCTCGTACTACCCCTTATACATATATACATGTGCTCGCTGCACACTATATACAATACGCCCTTAGAGATACTTTTCATGTATATGTATACAGTTTGTAGGTGTAGGTGTATATAACACAATGGACAAGATGCGTTACATAAAAAATACCCAAGAGATTTGCTCGCGCTATATACATACATATATGCTCTATTGACGAGAGAAAGAGCGTCTGTCTGGCAGTATCTAGCCATTTCTACTTCGAGCGTGCGAAAAACTTGGGCGCTGTTTTCTCGATGATTTCTATTTCTGCAATGGGCGTCAACACCAAGTTTTGTTATCATCAGTTGTCGAATTACGTAAATGCTGCGGTGTCGATAAATAAAGTACGACACTGCACGTATGTATATATGCACATAGGTCTATCGCTATACATACGTGCTAATTGTTGTATATTCTCCTTATGACATTATCATTATAAAGAATGAGATGATGACTTATTTTTAGTGGACGACAGAAATTCGATAATTGTATATCGCAAAGCGACTGCGATACGACTATATTTACGAAAAGGGGGTACAATTGTATCGCATACAAAATGATCCACATTTATCATTGCATCCAAGTGGAATTTTGAAACGTGCTGGGGATACTGGGATTTACTTATATTTCATTACCATAATATTAATAAAAAAAGGACCGCCTTAAAGAGTGCACATCAACTGTCTACCTCGATCTTGAACTGTACTACTTGTCTTACTGTAAATTTAGTGCGATCAATCGATGCTTTTTTCAATCATATTACTCAAATTTAGTTGAAAAATCAGGCGAGCTATTAATAGGTACTACTATATGCAGCTTTTCTAAATCGTGTTTCTTGTTTTATGTTATCCAAATGTACTTAGTAAGTACACACATGAAATTATCGTATTAGTAAACGCCAGTTTTTAATCATAATTCTGCTTTAATTGGACATTTTATTCGACACAGAATTTGCATACGCAATGACTCCGTAACATACGCTTACCAGTTGCGCTTCAAAGATCGAGTTCTACAGTTCGTGTCGGAAATTCTGCAGATCGCATGATAACGGTTTTGGCGATAGCGTACCTACGCTACTTATTGTCTGCACGAACACATTTGGCGAAACAAAGCGTCGCTAGTTACCTTTACATTTCCTAACGGACTGCATAAAAATTGAAAAATATGAAGCGTATAACTGAACAGTTATATTCAGATGATTTGATTGACTTGACTACTCAATATAAAATTAATTAAAGGACAAGTTTTGAACATTTAGTTTCAGAACGTCGATTATTCAATAATATCTATTAGCAAGTTGGACACTTGTTACGTAACTTATTGTTAGAGAAACTTATGTATTAGGCTTGTGAAGAGGTGAACGTATAGATCTAAAGATTGTACAACAAGTTTGGTTGGTAACATTTTTTATTAAATATTTTATTACAGGAGGTTAAAATATTCATAATGCATTCGGATAACAGAATTTACAAATATATCTCGATATTTTCCGTATATATATATAGTGTGTATATACACATCACATGTTCGTATGTAAACTCTTTAATTTTATATATATTTACATGACCTAGTGGCACACCAAAATTCATTCGCTACACATTCTCTCATCTTTTCAATGTAAGTCACTCTCATTCGTCTCATTACTCACTGCCGCATTCACTCACTAAATTAATTCTCTCGCGTATATGTATACGAATTCATAACGCTTATTATCTCATCGATTTCCTATTGATTTTCTCGCTTTCATGTTTATTTTAAAACGCTCTTTTACGATTACCTCGATTCGTCGTCTCGCGTCATTCCTCATCATTACGTTTACGATACAATTAATTAATTTACAATATATATCTTTACTTCTGCCTTTAAAATCGTTCCCATCGATTAATTCTCATCGTATAATATTTATTTAGCATATTCTCGCTCTCACGCACTCTTGCGTACTCAGGCACACTCGAAACTACGACGCGATTACTTGTTTCCTTTTTTCGTATTTTTTTTTTGTTATATAATTTTTTTTTCTATCATTTTTTATCTTTCAATCGATTATTAACAACGTCGTCATTGCCGCGTTGCCGAGTTTTCAAAGTTTCCGGGATCCGCCTTTAAAGAAAAAAAATCAACGGACCCACGCTTAATTCATTCACTCTCGGCGATTATTATTATATTGAGCGCCGCTGCATTTTTGTGTCGCAGTAAAAAAATTCGAGCGCTCACTTATCTAATATAAAATTATTCAAATCGATCGAAATCTTTGAGTAGCGCGTATACAATTATTTGCAAATAAAAACACGGAATCACTTATTACATTAAATCAAAAAGATAAAATAAAATAAAAGATAATATACAGTTTGTGCTAGTGTGCGATGCGACAAAACTGCGGCGAAAATCCAATCAACTTTTCCAACTTTTGTTTAACACAACATGAGTAAGTACTTCGTAACCTATGGCTTCGCCGAAATTTCGCATCCATTTTTTTTTCCTTTTTCTTATCTGTTTTCTAAGACGTATACATTTTTACGCGATTTTCACGAAGAGAAGGGCACGAAATCTACAAATGAATTCGCCAAAGATTCTCCAAGTTTCTATCGCCATGCGCGTTTCGCACGTTTCGCTTAGGGGCAATATTTATAATTATAGCACTATTAATAATGACATTAATAACAATAATAATATAATAATGATAATAAAAGTAATAATAATAATAATTATAATAGTAATAATGATAATGTAAATGAATCGTGTAATACGATAATAGACAAACTGAAAAGAAAAACACGAACATAGTTCCTTATCAAGGGGAACGAAATTAACGTTATACGTACGGTATAATAGTCAATAATGGACAAAGTATAGAAAGCAAACAACATGATGTATGAAGGGCGTGGACATTATGATAACTAATGATGTATCTACAAGATAGAAAAATTAAATGACAAACTATTCATGTCAATTTGCAATCTTCATAGAACGCGCGCATTCTATAAAACTTAGAAAATTCCATCAAGACTTGCACACCAGTTTGTATTTTTGTACCCACATTTACGGCAGTTAAATCGTTTAAGCACTTGCACTGGGCTCGTTAATTTCTTTTTACAAAATACATTTCCAAAAAAGCAAAGTGTATAGTAAAACGAATCAAATGTTACGTTGTTGCTTCATCAAGCAGATCGGAAGAAAATACACGACGTGCCAATTGCTTTCACCGGAGTTCCTGCGACGCGTCAACGGCAGGAACATTCACCGCTATACATTTATATTTATTATTTTCATCATCAATATATTTTTGCTCCTTTCGTTCAGTTTGCATTAGAGAGACAAAAAACTTTTCAAACAATAATACAAAATCATCGCGTTTATCTGCTGAAAATCCAATTTCAATAATAACAATTACTGTATGCCGTCAGACTTGTTGAGTATATCATATATACCCATTATTTATGTATTATTGCTTGCAGTTTATGACAAAACTGATCATCCAGTGCATGTAGTAAGACGTTTACAGCAGAACGTGCACCAAGAAATAAATTATTGAAAATCATCGTTTTCATTTCTCTCTGTTATGTAGAGGTGACATGCTCAGGATATTTTAATTTTTTGACTGCTTTACCATACAACTTAATACATTATAAAAGCATTAGCGATCTCATAAATTTTTCAATAATTTTTCCTTGGCGCTAGGAAAAAACGTCTACGAAATAGTTTAATGACGCTTTTTTAGATATTAATGTTATAATAGTTTGATATCAATCTAGAAACATCATCATCACTTGTGCAACAATATTGATCGTTATTTTTTGCCGTAGTTTTGACAAAGGTTCCAACTTAGCTATACACTTTTCACTGAGTCTATCAATGAGTGCTGATTATTTAAAGCAAGATAAGAACCTTTAGCAAAACTGCTGTTGTATTTGTAATATATAAGTCGCCATGCCATCGCGATTTACTATGATGATTTTATAGGTTCTACGTTCATCTAAGAGTACAATCTTATATCCAAAAGTGAACTCGAAAATAGAATAATAAAGCTTTTATCTTTCTTGCCCTTACTCACTCATTCGCTCGCAAATGATTTTTTTTTTTAAATTCTTTTCTTACGTATTAGAATTATTAATGCTTGATTTCCCTCTAAAATGTCCGAGCCCATTACTCACTTTCGTCCCTTCAAAAAATTGTTGTATTCACATCATTACGATTTTTCTTACTTTTTTTCTTTATACGCTCCGCCATTGATATGGTCCTTTATTTTCTTAGACTTTTGATTTTTTTTCGGACATAGTAAATGCGTAATACTGAATTCGATCGAGAAAAACGAATGTTTGAGCCAATCGCACGCCCTTAGAATCTACTGCCATAAAGATAACTCATTGACATAACAAGTTATATCGTTGTTTTCTCTCGTAAAATTGTTTGCTTTTTTCGTTTTTGCTTAACATTTCTAATTGCGTAGTAGCGTTGCTCATTTTTTCCTCATTTGACGATCGATCAGAAAGTCTCGTCGTTTTGAAACTGTCTACAATAAAAAAATCATACGAGAACGCCAGTAGCTCTAAGATACGTAAAATTAAAATAGATAAGCAAAATTAAACAACGAAAATAAATTATTATTTTGTTATAACAATCGGCAATTTAATACTTTTTGTAGTTAAAATTTTGACAAACTTCAATCAATGATAATTACTAAGACTTTGTATAAATTCATTTGAACTTTGCTTGTGATAATTGTTTAATAAAGAAGAGAGACAGTAGACTTTTTCCGCGCGCATAATTCACAACCGCTATTACGTTTATAACGTTAAAAAATACAAGCTTAATATACACGTTACGATTTTCTCTATGGGCAAGTGAGTTCTTGAGAAAAATCGATGCGAGTTTTATGCTTCTAAATCTACTGACATCACTAGGAATCTCGGCAAATCCGATCAACCTTGATATTATATCACTGGATCGCTAGAAAAAAATTCTGTTTTTTCCCTTTGATTTTCACACTGTTTAGTTAAATGGACACCGCGAATGAAAGCTCAAATTAAGTTTAGTACACCCTAGCCTTATCAATGTATTATTTGGTATTTACGAACCAGTTCGCTTCTCGCTAGCCTAACTTGGACGAGTTGAGATACCTTCGCAACGATTTTGGCAGGAAACGATAATTTCATTTATTTTAGTTTTTCAGATAAAAATTTCAGTTATTTTCTTTTTGAGGAAACTTTGTTTCCCATGTCAATTTTTGCAGCGAGATTTAACGCGCGCACCGTGCACCATAGAACAAAATATTGGAAAGTACTAAATTTTGATTAAATTATAAAAATTCATCATGCACTCCTCAATTTAAATGAATTTCCACTTGTAAAAAGTATTGTTCACACACACATATAAGGCCATTATGAAAGCAATCTTCATTTAAATATCAAAAATTTAAATCATTATAAAATTACAAAATGTGCATATTACTCAGTTAAACATTTTGTTAATGAATTTTGTCCAACGTACACGGGAGCATCACCCAAAAACGTAACCAGGGCTATTATTTGTACACCTGCCGCTGCACGAATTCTCATAATCAGCATCTCTGACTAGCTGCCACGGATACTTTTTCGCAATTACTTTAATGTTTGTTTCAAGATAAATGAGCTTATGATTATTGAAACCTCACATGTAGAGAAATAATATCGGCGAGGTTAGCTTTAAATAAGTTTGTGCTCTCTCTGAAAAAATTCATTTCCTCTTAATCTGCGTTCGGTTTACCATTTAGGTACCTTAGTATTTATATACATTAAATCGATTATTGTTCAATTTTTACATACATTTTTTCAAACTTTTTACACGGATATCGTTATTATGAATTTTTTAACGCGAGATGATTATTCAATGACAATATACAAGATAAACGCATTATTCATCGCCCGTTGTTGAGAAACAATTTTTTCTACATTTGAGTAAATGTCCCCGCTATAGAGACGAGCGAGAGATAAAAGTTCGTATAAAATTGCTAAAATGGTTCTGTTAGACAACTCAGTATCTACCTTTTTTTTTTTTCGTTTTGTTTGTTTTTTAAGATGAAAACAAAAACTATCGACCCGAATGTGACATTATGCACTCAATTTTTCGATCTCCTTTTCACTATTATATTATAATCTCGTCATTTTTGCTTATATTTTAAACACACATAGGAGCTCAACGGCAGCTAGACAATCGAACACTTATGGTTTTTCTCACACGCAGAGTTGGAAAATATACATACAATTGCGTAAATGTGTATGGCTGTAAGAGTGAGCATGTTATAATATATGTACATAGAGTCGTAGTGAAATAGCGATAAGAGTTAACAGTAGCAACAATAGTAGTGATGTCATTAAGTTTTCAACTACAGTAATAGATGGAAGTTATACCGTAATACGTTAATTTTTCTCGTTAAAATCGAGCACGTCCGGCTTTTTCATCATATGTAGTAATTAGTAGCTTAGCAGCAGTATAGCATGTGGCACAATACTTATTACCTTATTTTTGTTTTGTAATATTACTATTTTCAAACGTTCTCTTTCCACGATTTTTCTGTTTATTTTCCCTGTATCGCATTTCAAAAAAAATTGAGACTCACGTCTAGGGGTCGTACGATATAAGAGGCTAAAATTTTTGCACTTGTTACTTTAGCAGAAAGTACAAATTGACTCAAATTTCATATATACAAAAATTCATTAAAAAATTCGGTAGCCTTTCTCGTGATTTAAACTTCTGAATAGTAGTTAATAATTAGTTAATATATATATTACACGAGTCGATGCGCTTTTGTTGGATTTAACAAGCTCGAACAAAAGTATAGCTTTCATTCGGTTGAAAATCATTCGTAAAAAAATAGACAAAGTCAAGCACACATAACAATAACAACGAAAATAATTAATGAAATACACGAGTCGCGAATTCAATCACGATAATTTAAACTGTCATTAACGCCTCTTTTAAACGTACGGCACCCTACTCCGTTAGAAGTAACTTCTTTAAAAAATGTATCGGACATATGCGCGTTCCGTTAATGTTCATAAAAAAAGACGGAAGAAAAGGCCAATATTTCCATTTTTCTTGATTTTCTGCGCGTTAATGCTTTATACAGGACGCGTTGTTCCTAAATATCCACATTTATAATTAGCAATAATAATATCACCAATTTTAATAATCACTATATATCATAAATAAGAGCAAGTAAAAATTATACACTTACATAACCTCATACCGTGAATTACGAAAAGAAAGAACACTCTTTTTGAGGCGATCAAGTACACGTAAGGAAGTAGATACGTAATATAAAATAAAAGATAAACGAGCAGATAGCTAATATAGTAAATACGCAGTAATAAAACAGGAGGTTCTTCGCAAGTCCTTAAAAAAGTGTGTATGCGCGTGTGCTGTACCTTATAATACACGGGATTCGTCAAAATAGAAAAAAGAAGCTGCGAACGGCGACGCACAAATCACGACGCACACACAATCGGTGCAACTGCTTCTAATCGCAGGCGCCTCGTCATTATTATTAATATTATACGAATGCAGCGTGCTATTATGATAGCGATGAGCGGGATGATAATGACGTTAATGGGATCGATAAACGATGATAGTGATGCTGCTGCGAGGATGCCACTATCATGTGCCGATGAAGACGCAGGTAAGGCCAAGTGGTCCATGGCAGGAGATCACTTGTCGGAGTTCTGCAACTGATCGCCACCTGATTGCAATTTCATCGTTGCATAGTCCAGCCTGAATTGGGCTATAAAATAAATAAAACAGACGTTAGACTAAAATTCTTTCAAACAAGCTGCACGCATTATCTCATTCACAATAGCATACCTCCTCTCGTAATGTCATCCATAGTCTGTTCCGTACAATCCGAAGCTGTATGATTACTGCTTCCACAATTGTAACACGACACCTTAGCTGGAGCCGTAGGTTGCGTTGTATTGACCGGCGCGTATGATACTACGGGAGGCGCTGACACGTAATTTTGTTTTGGCTGCTGCTGTTGATGTTGCTGCGGCGGGGGCGGAACCATCTGCTGCTGCTGCTGTTGCTGACCCTGGTTGGGCGTGTTCTGGACGGCGGCTGCAGCTGCGGCTGCTGCAACCGCGGCAGGAGGTGGTGGTGGAGTTCCCGTAGCTGTGACTACAGCATTGTTACTTCCTGGTGGAGGATGACCAGGATACTGATACATCATCTCACCGTTGGGTTGATAGGCTAAGGCGTGATAGCCAGCGGGCGCGGGCCTCGCATAGGCGTGGGTGAAATTTGAATAAATACCAGTGGTGGGTCGCAGGGCCGGGAAATGCGCCTGATGTGGTAGGTAGGCGGTCATAGGCGGTGCTTGAAACGGCATGCACGGCTGAAGATTCGCAGACGAAGGCTGAGGTGGAGGAGCACTACCGTTCACCATGCTTGACGAATGGTTTTTGTGGCGTGCCATGTGACTTTTCCGTAGTCGCTGCCTCTCCTGACCAATCTGCGGCTGTAGACCTGTATGGGTTGTAGACATGGAATGCAGTGGTGGTGGACCTCCACCAGGCTGCTGCTCGTTGTTCGGTAGGATTCCATTTTCACTATTGATCCAGGGTTGAGCAGGTGGTGTTTCCGGCGGCGAACGGCTGCCTGTACTTTCCGAACTGCTACCTTGCGAACCAGGCTGCCTATTGTTTTCCGGTTCCAAACGAAGATTTTGCATTTGTTCAATGTTGTAGACTGGTTGGATGTTACTCCTATTCATGAAAGTATAAGCGTGATTAACGCTATTTTTGAAAAATTAGAACATTGAAATAGCAATAATAGAAGTAATCGTTTGTTACATACCGTGAAAAACGATTCTGAATATTGGCCATCGGGACTGTCAAGCAGCTATAGCATGGATTTTGCGCAGGATACATGGGAGACTGAGTGAACATTTGTATGTGGGTGTGTTCCATTTGCGGTGGATACCGTCTCATGTTTGCCATTGCCGTGTGATTTTGATGGTAATAATTGATCATAGCTTGATCTGGTATTGTTACGAGCTTGAAACTAGAATTATCGTTGGGAAGATTTTCCATCAGCATGATCTGAAAGACGTTTGTACAATTGAATAAAATATACGTACCGGTAATAATATTCTTAAAAATTAAGCTTTAAATAACGAATACCTCAATAAAATACAGATATTTTTAAATAATTTAATTATCACTGTTGTTTCATTAAACATAATGACGGAAACGTAGATTTATATAACAATTTTAGTGTACATGAATCCAATATTTTGTATCTAGCATTGATCAATACTTAACAATTTTTATCTACCTCGCTTTCGAGAAGTTCACTCGTTGGTTGTATTAACATGTGGCTATCAATTTTCTTCTCTGGTGTTTGATTTATACCATTTGTTACTTGTGACTTCATATTGTTCAGTACGTTTGATGTCATATCGACTTTCGATATATCTTCATCGCTCAGTCTCCTAATCTGTAAGTCAAAACGATGCAATGTTAGCTCATTGATTCTCATTATGACTAATATAATGAATAAATTAAATTATTTAAAAACGAACCTCGTTGTTAGAACAGTTTTGGAAGTTTCCTTTGAAGTTGGGCATTTCTTTGTTACCAGCCTCGCGTAGCGACTCGCTGGTGAGCGAGGGCTTTAACCGAGGAGGCGGCGGCTGCTGTTGCTGTAGCGGCTTGGCGGACGTCGTCGTTGTGGTCGGGTCGACGCTGTTATTGTGCCTGTTGTAGTTCGCGGCATTGCTCATGGGGGCTAGCGGACGTAGTGGCGGAAGCGGCTGTTGCTGTTGAGGTGGTTGTCCAGAATGACCTCTGTTAGTGCCAATGGACAGAAGTGGAGGCAACGTCGTCGTGTTGTTACTCTGCTATTTAAGATGTTTGCAAGTTTAAATACTTAAATCATTTAGACGATATTGTAAATGAAGAAAAAGGTAGTATTTGATTAAAAAAATATTCTGAAATTTTTGCTACAACATAAAACTTCGAATACTTGTGTTAGAATATATTTACAATAAAACTGTTATTTATAGTAAAATCAATATGTAATTTTGCTAACATGGCTTTTCGAAGGACTCAGAATATCAATAATCGCTTGAAAAATTCAAAGATATACTTACCAAGGTAGTGGAATTGGTGATATTGGTCTGACTGCTGGAGGTTGAAGTCGACGTGGTCATGGTGTTCGATGTCGCTTGGGTGACCTGACAAGAGGTTCGCGGTTGCTGAAGATGCTGCGGCCCATTATTGTTATTGTTATTATTGTTGTTGTTGTTGTTCTTGCGCTGCAGCTGGCCGGTTGGCGAGTTGCTCCTGCTATGGGACTGGGACTGCGAAGGTGAGGATTGTCGACTGACTAAAGGAGAAGTTGGGTAAGGTAAAACGTCGTTCTGATGATATATGAACTGATTGTGACCCATCATGACCTGACCTGTCCAGGGCGCGATATGATAGACCGACGGTGGTATGTACTGAGGTTGGCTGGCACCGTGCATAGCCATCTGTTCAGGAGTTGGGATGCAGAGACCAGGTGGTGGCATACCCATGTTTGGCGGGATTCCCGGCATCATGGCGCTGCCCCGCATTGACATTTCACCTGGACCAAATTTAAATTTTACTATCTTATTTTCTAAGACGATTATTAATTCACACAATTGGGTAAACTGAAATATTTTGAAAACAAAAAGATTGTTGCTTAGTCTAATAAAAGTTATATAACTTGTGCCATGATGTCACAGTGAACCAATAGTTGCATCAGACGAGTGAAATATTTTAGTTTGTTAAAAGAACTCGATTGAAAGGGCATTTCCCTTGAAATGCTTGCATTGGTGGGGGAGCCACAACACAGTTGCCGGAAATTTCTGGATCCATTCTGTCATTTTGATTTACACAAGGTATGCACTCCTAGAGAAAAAAATGGGGATAAAAATAAAAAAATAATAATGAGAATAATAATAAAATAAAATAAAATCAGTCATTTCATACTTGTGTGGTTTTGAAGGTTAAAGAACCAGGTTTGGGAATGTTCAGGCGAGCTTCCTCTTCCTCCTGCAGTTTTAGAAAGATGTTACCAAATGTGCTCTTTTGCTCATAATTAAAGGCCGGATGATTGAGAGCCATTGCATAAAGCAAAAGCAATTCCTCCAAGGGTTGGTCATCCTGCGAATAATTGGTCCCATTCAACAGATTATCGATCTCTTGAAAGTCAAAGTCTGATAAACTCTTGTACAGGATCACTGCGCAGGTGTAATTGCAGGAGTGCAGCAATGCCATGTACAGAGCAAGTTTTCGCCTTGTGCGCTTGTCAGTTAGACCAAGATTTGTCAACTCGGCCAGGTCACTAACATTATTGGCACGATGCTCTGTGTCTCGCAGAACATTGTAATCGCGCTTGCCCAGATCTTCCACGCAAGTGCCTAGGTACCGTACTTCAAACGGCACGCACATATTTAGCAATGTGCACATCACATCTATGCGCTTATAACTGTAACATTGAAAGAAATTTATTCCATTAATGCATTGTTACCAACAGTTTTTATATTTATCAAGTTTTTGAGAAATAACCAGTTATGCTTTCTTGTTCTAGTAATGGTTTGTTTACAGAAAGACATAACAATGCTTTTGCTTCAATCAGAAGTAAAAATACTGCTAAACTAAGAGAAAAAGGATAGAGTTCCTGATAAACATTGTCCAATCAACAGTGGGTAGGAGATTATCTGGAATGTTTAGCATCTTGAAAGGTTGATCCCTGTTTACCAAAATCAGTCAAATATAACTGTGCAACAGACGAATACAAACAGAAGTATATTTATTTTGATGTCAGAACGTATCAGACGAAAACAAAGCTCAACTCATCGTTTGAACATTGATTTTCAATTAATAAGACATTTCAAGCGATACAGGTCAAAATTTTAATGTAATAAGCAGGTCCCTTCAAAAGCTGTATTTATTTATTTCTTTATAAACTGGTATCAATGAACAATGTTGAGCAATGGATGTCGATCAAAATACAAGAGGATAACATTGAAATTATTTTGATTTTCAAAATCTTTGAAATAGACGTTTCCCATCAAGCTAAAACATAAAGGATAGGAAGCTGCTGTCCCCACATAAATGTTGCTCATGACACACTGTATGAGCATGCATACGGTCGTCATCTTCATGGTAATTGCGAGAAAAATGACAAGAAACAAATAAATCGAGAAAATGAGCAACAAAGGCCGAAGGCATTCTCTCTCCCGTAGGTCTCGATCAGAGCCGCCTGCGTGAAGTGAATCAATTTACAAAATGTCTACTTTTGAAACATGCTGCTGAAAGCCTAGTCCAATGCCCCATCTACACTGGAGTACTTCTATACAGATCCGGATTCGATAGCCGTTTTACGTCAACAGATGAATTCGGCATACCTAGTCTTCATCGAGCTCAAGCATAATAAGTCATACGTTTGAAGGGATCGGGCGAAAACGTCGAGGCGACGACTGCTCCGGAATCCCGCTCTGTCCGAATGAATGTTTCGCGATTTTTCAAACGCCAAATAGGCATAGCTGCAGTGTAGACGGGGCACGAATTATAACGTACGAAACACGAGATCCGGAAAAGCGTATAGAGAGCGAGATAGCCTATAGAAAGCCCATGAGGCAAACGGTGTCGAGAGAGAGAGAGAGGCGACGAGCCCTGCAGAAAGTGAGTGCGAGAGAGAGAGAGAGAAAGAGAGAGAGATAGAGAGAGGTGTCCTCCGATTAGTAGGTAGAGGAAATGGTGAATTTTGCGCGGCGGCGAAAATCTCTCGACATTGGCCGCCAATAGCAGCAGCGCAGCTGCCGTTCGGGCGCCAAGACACGGCGTCGTCGTGCAATTCTCCGCTGCAGCTTCTCTCCGCTCAGCGGAGCGGTCTTTCAGTGCTTCTGGTCGCCGTCCTTCTTTAAGCGAGTTTCAATGACGTGTTTTCTTCTCTCGCGGCAGTGGCCGCTGCTGCTAGACGCGGAAACGCGAAGAGAAAAGGCGCAGACGGACAGCAGCCGCGGGCTGATTAATTAGAGGAGAGGGTGTAACGTGAAAAAATATATACGCGAGCGTTCTCTCTCACCTGGATAGACTTCCGAACCATGATACCACGTTCTCCTTACACACCATTGCCAGACAACATTGATAGCAGTTGGGATTGAAGAGATGCGCCCGATTGTATTGTAAGCGATGCTCGGGCTCGCTCGTGTCTTTGTCGACGTCGTCGTCGTCGTCGTCTTCTTGGTTTCTGTCTCTACTCTCCTATTCTGCTGACTGCTGCTGCTGCTGCTTTCGGTAGCTCGCGCGCGCACACGCACAGCTTCTCTCTCTCTCTCTCTCCCTCTGCTGCTAGAGACTAGCGCGAAAGAGTAGAGCAACTGCTGCTGCTGCCGCTGCTGCTGCTGGTTTGCTCTAACCAGCGGACGATGTCCCCGTCACCGCGACCACGGTCCACTACGACCACTACGAATAACGTCGAGAGACGGAAATCGCGTGCGCGCGTACAACGTATGTGCGATAGGTATGTGTGTACTCGGTTCTCGTCCGGAGAGCCAGCGCGCGCCGCGGAGAGTCGTCGGATCGGAGACACGGACGTAGTAGAGTAGCGCCGCGGCGAAGAGAGAGGATCGATGCGCGCGCGGTGCGCGGGGAAGAGCTGCTACCGAGCAGAACGACGAGTAGCAAGCGGCCGAGTCTCTCCTCTCTCTCTCCTCGACTTTGTGCGGATATCGTATACCTATACACATGTATAGTATACTCTCTGCACGATGTCGCTGTCCCTCGCTCGTACGCGCTACCTATACCTAAATCGGATATATAGGTATACTGCACAATGCGCGAACCGTGCCCCAACTAAATACTATATTGTTACGGACCTGCGACTGCAGCAGCTCTCCGATGGTTGGCTGACTGATGCGCAACACGGCGCGGGGCCCCTCGCCAAATTTCGCGCGCGAATATAGCTCCGAAGTTTTAATTCTCGCTGATTTTCAGCGACTTCTTGTATCAGAGGCTTTCAGCTGATTATGTTAATTTTATCTGTCACTGTCACAAAATAATTGAAAAATTAAATTTGATAATATGCTTTTTGCGACGGCAATTTTTAGCTGATGCAGATCTTCAGAATTTTTTTCTTGATCTCGTATAAGCATTCTTGGAAAAAATAATTTTTCTATCTTGATAATATAAGAAATGCGGCGAGGCGATAAAAAAATTCGAATTTGTTTCTCGCGTGTGAAATTTAAATATTTATCCAATAGAGATTTTATTATTTTATTGGCAGTAATGACTTATGCGGCAAAATCAAATTGGAAACAACTACGTTGAATAATGGCAATTTTTTCCAATTATTATTATAATCGCAATTAATTTTTGAAGTATTCTCAAATATTGCCTGTTACTATCTTCTTCCTTCAAAAAACAAAATAATTTTAAATGGAAACAATTTATTTTACCGATGCCAAAATACAAAGATATTAATATATTTACGCGTAAATATAGTGGCTGTAGTGTTTTTATAAATTCCATCAAAATTGATCAGATATGAACAATTTAAAAAAATTGTTTTTAGAGCACCATTCTAACATTCTATAGTGCATTTATCTTGTTTTCCGTTGGTATACTGTTACCGCATTCGAAAATCCAAAAACACTAACCACTCTATAAGTCTATAACCAGTAGTGCTTCGACTTCGACTATCCAAAAAGTTACTAAAGTCTAAAGCAGCCGAATTACACGCCACCGCACTATAGGCAATGGCACTACCGCGGTCTTATAGATCGTGGACAGTATTATGTATTACATGTATATGTAATATTAGTGCCAAGTGGCGCGCGCCACACGCAATAGACATATTTTGACAACTGTGCTCATGCTGAATCGGTGCAGATATCGTATAATAAAGAGATAAGGTGAAGCTAAAGATCGATGAATTTTAGTAAATGTTTGCTTTATGAATGTAATGCAGACTCATGACAGTATTAATTTACATTGGACAAGGTAAGGACATTTCATACTTTATAAGAACTGGAGCTTGACCTCAAACTATAAACATACCTACACTTATTATCAATTGTTTCAAGACTTATACTTAATACTTTTATCATCACATAACAATGAAAGTATTCTGTATTTGTTGTTGTTGTTTTTTTTAATAAAGATTATTAAGATTTTATTTAAAAATTTTTCAGAAAAGAACGCTTAAAATGGAGTATTATATTACTGAGCGGTACTTGTCTTGTCTATGCTACAAGAACATCTGTTCCTCTTCTGGTGCCCATCATAGGCAAGGAAAGAGAATGGAGCAAAACAGACTCTGGGACTGTGCTTTCCAGTTTCTTTTGGGGTTACACAATGACACAAGTATTAGGAGGATACATAAGCGATCAAATTGGAGGCCAGCGCATTATGTGGATAGCTGCAATAGGATGGGGAATATCAACCTTCTTGTTACCTGATATAATTGCCCTTTTTTCAAAGGATGATGCCTACTCTATAGAGACTATAGCCTTTGCTAGACTAATTAATGGAGCATTCCAAGGTATAAATATAAAAACTCAATTTCACTCAATGCAATCACTTATTAATTTAAAAAATCATTTTTTGCAGGAATGCACTTTCCTAGTATGATAAGTTTGACAAGTCAACGATTGAGCGAAGGAGAAAGAGCATCTTTCTTCAGCTTAGTGACTTCAGGGTCAGCTCTGGGAACTTTGCTAACAGGAGTTCTAGGATCATATGTTTTAGAAAATTATAAATGGGACACTGTTTTCAGGGTCCTAGGTAATTATTAATTTATTAACTTATATTAATTTTAATTGTTAATCTTTCAAAAACCAACAATCTTTAATTCATACCTTATACAATTTAGGATGCATCAGTATTGCCTGGACATTTGTGCTAATTTATTACTCTTTGTTGTTAAATGGACGAACAACAGCCAACAAACAATCATCAAGCAACAAACTACCTATAAAAGAACTTATCACTAAAGCACCTTTCTGGTAATAATGGTACATGAATGTTAATGCACTGTTATTTAGTTAAAAATTAGTACAACTTGTAGATATTATAGTAAATAATAGATTTCCTTTGAATGTTAATATGTTACAAATATGTTAGACTGAATCTTAAAATTTTTAAATATTTCAGGTCTTGTGTGATTGGGCATGCCTGTCAAAACAACTGTTTTTTTATCTTATTATCGTGGATGCCAACATATTTTCATGATACCTTTCCTGAAGTTAAGGTATTTATTATTATATACAAAAAAATAATTATTATTAATCTAATTTTAAACTTTCATTTTTAGAGCTGGATTGTAAATATGGTACCCTGGCTTGCTTCAGTACCATCTATATTTTTGGGAAGAGCCATTTCTGAGAAACTCATTAAGACTGGTTATTCTATTACAGCGACACGCAAAATCATACAAACGACTTGTTTTGCTGTACAGGCGATAAATTTACTGTTTTTAGGTTTGTAAACATTCTAATGTTAATAAAGTCAAAATAAAGACTTAATTCTTTTAATCATGAATAATCGTTTTACAGCTGCAACAAATTCATCAGACAAGGCAATTTTGTATGTAACTTTGATAATTGCTGGTTCTGGTTTTCATAATAGTGCAATTGTTGTAAATCCTTCAGACTTGGCCCCAAAACATTCTGGAAGCGTCTTTGGTTTTATGAACACCATTGGAGCTGTGCCTGGTAAGCCAGGTTGTACTTACACTGCACATAATTTTTCGATTATAAGATTTTCATTCAAAATATTTTTCAGGATTTTTGGGGGTTTACTTTGCTGGACATATTTTACACCTAACACACAGCTGGGCTGTTGTCTTTCTTTATATGTTTGTTATTGAAATTATAGGATGTGCAGTTTACCTAATTTTTGGTTCTGGTCAAGCAATTTTGTAAACAACACTTTTATCTGTATACAAAATTTATTATTAAAGAGACTTTGACATATAAGGTCCATCTAATTCATAACCCATTTTCCTGTAGTAATTCCTAGTTCCTACACCTATATAATAAATAACATAAATAAGATTAATGAATTTTTTTTTAAATTGATTTTATTGCAGCACCATTGAAGTTTACCTGAAATAACAGCAATTTTTTTAGATCCATGTTCTTCCCTTGCTATTCTTTCTGCTTCTTCCATCAGTAGCATACCAAAACCTTGATGTTGGAATTTTGTAGGATCTCTTGCATTTACTGGCACAACACTTCCATATACATGAAGTTCTCTTACAATAGAACACTTTTCCTTTAATTCAGCTCTATAAATACAACATTCAGATTATGATGTAATCATAATAAATTAATTTTAGAGAATATATGGTTTAGCAATATTCTACCTGAAAGTGTCATTAGAACATTTTCTAAGTCTCAGTAAACCAACCAATATATCTTGTAAAGGATCTTCGTATGACAAAAACGTTCCCCAGCCATTATTTGCCACATAATCTCGACGAATCAATTCAACTTCATTAGGTTGAACTTTATTGTGTATTTCTTGAATCCCAACTTCTCTTGTTCTCACATCCCTACAGGTGACTCCCAAATCCTTCATTCTTTCAAGAGCTAATTCACGAAGATTGCCATGCTCTACACCAGAACTGTAATCAAAAATATTTCATATTTCTATATATTTATACCTTAAAATTTACAAATGATACTTAAAATATTAGTGAGTCAAAAGTATTACCTTACTAAAGGCATAGGAATGTCTCTTTGAACACGATACACGCGCGTCCATGGTGGGATGAGGGCTAAGACTCGCGCTATTAAATCAACGAGTACGCTTGGTGGATAACTTTTATATCTTCCAGTTTTCCACAGTTCATATAATCCTGTGCCTCTAATAACTAAAGTAGGATAAATTTTTAAACCATCTGCTCGAAAAGCTGGATTTTCAAAAAATTCCTATGTAACAGAAAAAATTTTTAGATAAAATATCTAGAATTATTGAATATTTGTTTGAATTTTATGGTCAACTTACAATGAATTGCTCAATGTCTCTTTCAATATCTACATTAGGCAGATCAGGCATCATATGTGCTATAACTTTAAAGCCAGCATCTTTAGATAATTGAAAACTTTCACAAACTGCTCGCACAGTATGACCCCTATTAGTATCTCTAGCTACATCTTCATATACAGATTGTACTCCAATTTCAAGACGAGTACATCTGCATTGAATTAATTGCATTTTTATAAAAATAATACCATACATTACAATAAAAAGATTAAAATTATTCCTTAAGTTATACTTACCCATAATTTAACATGTCTGATAAGTGTTTTTTTAAACAATAATCTGGTCGTGTTTCAATAGTAATACCTATACATTTAGTTCTACTTCTTTCTGAATACTTAACAGCTTCTGCTACATTATTGCTTACATGCCCAGATAGGGCATCGTGCAAATTTCTTATGAAATAATCTCTATAATCTTCTGGTAAAGACATAAATGTTCCTCCCATAACAATAAATTCTACTTTATCTACACTGTGGCCCAATTGTTTTAACTGTAATTAGAAAACGTGTAAGACTAAACTGTAAATGTACTGAAAATGATGATTTACAAAACCAAAATAAAAAGAATTGCAAACCTGTTCAACTCTATGTCTTGTCTGTAAAAAAGGATCATAACGAGCACGTATTGCCCTCATCGATGTAGGCTCATATCCTGTATAGGATTGTGTAGAGTACTCGAAATCTGAATCCGGACCACCAGGACAATAAACACAAATATTTCCTGTCATATTTATGTGTGGACATCTATGTGGCTTACACATAACAGCTACAACTGCAATCTTTAGAAAAAAAAATATTAAACTATGAAATTGTAATCACACTAAAGATAGTTTGTATCAGAAGCAAAACTTACACCACTTGCTGTTCTGATAGGTTTTGCCTTAAGTTTTGGCAAAAGAATGTGTTTGACATCATACGGAACAGCAGCAATGATATCAACTAATTTAGGTGACGATGAAAGACCATATTTGGATGAAATCTGTGTTTTTAGTTTATTTAAATCCACATCCTTATTGGCTTCATGTGCATTTAAAAGTTCTCGAATGATTTCTCCAATTGTCATCATCATGCGTTCCTCCTTACTTTGTGTAAATTCTGTAAGCAAGTAACGTTCACTTCATATATATGCTCCATTGTTAATAATGAAGCCATACCAAATTTAGCAACAAAATGACAAGCATCAATAACTATCAATTGCTTGTCTTTTCACGGTAGGCTGTCTGTATGTTTTGAAACTCTACTTATAGGAGGAATCTTAAATTTCAATCATTAAATGACTTTAAACTTTGATAATTTTGAAAATCTATTTACCTCTTCGCTTCTTCCCCATGGTTGTTGTTTCTTTGACAATCAAACACTAAAATTATATTCTATTTACAATTAATATTTAATAACCTCATGCAAGTACCTATTGTTCTGCTATACGCACACGCGTACTACAATCATTTTGTATTCTTTTGGAACTGTCAAAACGACCAATCAGATCGAATCAAAAAGCAAGGGCCAGTCGCCGGTGGCGATCATTAAATCTGGCGGGAAACACAAAATATATTAATTATTTTTCAAAATGTATACATAATACTAAGTAATAATACAAATAGCATTATAACTTCTAACATCTAACACTATTATTACTTCGGCTAGTTAATCGTTTACTTAAATTATAGACAAAAGAAAAAGTACACAAAAATAAAATAAAATGAACAGCTCGCTTATTTTATACTGGATGATAGGTATACTTTCGTGGTATGAGACATTTTTATTTGCAGTTTTGCACGATCATTCCTCAGATTTCGTATAATTCACCTGCATATGTATGTATTATATGTACATGCAGTACAGGTATATAAAAAAGGTAAGCATCACCTACGCACATATACGAACCAATATAGGTATACGACCGTTCTCCTCATCTCAATCTAATCGATATTCTTTACTCTTTCACTTTCTTGCTTCATAAAAAGTAAAAATTCATCACTGATGTGATGTTTGTTTTTTTCCATCGTGCAAAGTCGTTCTTTTTATTTCTTCTGAGAATGATGTAAACAGAAACAGATCGAATTCACCGGACAGGGTATACTGATAAACAATCGGCAAACCCAGCACATTGTCAAAATTCGCTCGATTATCGGTAAAACGTTATTTTTTATATCTATTATTCTACTAATTGATAGACAAAATGGGAATGTCAGAAGCATTGAACTACGTTCTCTTTACGAATCCCATCAGTGCAAATACATTACAAATTGCTAAAGCAGCAGCAAATGGTGTAAGTGAAAGGTCCGCTCTAACCTCTTTAGTGTCTTGAAAATCATTTTTTGTATCAGTTATATTTTATATTTAACTGATGTATATGATAACTGAATCACTTGATTTCTCATGTTTATTATCACTTTTTATGCTACTTCCAATTATTAAAATATATTAATACATTTACATTTATGTTCTAAATATAACTTAATATTGCTATTACTATATATACATTATGGTTGAATATTACAGGTAACAGATTGTATTGGACTAAAACCAAAAAAAATTGAAGTAGTTAAAATGATTCCACCAGAGCCCCTCTACAAATTAGCAAGTGCCGCAGGGCCATTTGTTCGATTAGCAGCTTTGAGTGGAGCAACAGCTGTCATTTTAGGAGCCTATGGCTCTCATAGTATGTTTAGTTTTAGTAATTATTCACAAACAATTGACTATCATTCATAATTTAATTATATACCAAATATTTTAGAGGCTTATCCCAAAGAAGCTTTGGGACAAGAACAAAAGCGATTGTTTGAAATTGCTTCTCGATATCATTTTATACATACTTTGGCTTTATTCGGATTGCCAATGTGCCGAATGCCTTTTGTGGTGAGATTTTTTTATTACCTTTTAAGGTGCAATATGTTGTTACTATAAAGCAAAATGTCCAATATTTATTTCAGGCTGGTACCTTCATGATGTCTGGAATAGTTCTCTTTTGTGGTACCTGCTATTATTATGCATTTACAGGAGATAAATCTTACAGTAAATTGACACCCATTGGAGGTACTTGTTTAATACTTGGCTGGCTTGGAATGGTTATATAAAATGAACAAAACTTGAATATATTTAAGATAAGAAAGAGATTATTTTGAAATATATAACGATGTATATTGTAAGTAAAGGGTGCATGAATTTTATCATCTTGTAAAAAGGTGTAATAGAAAATACATTGTTTCATAAAAAAAAAAAAAACATATTTTATCAAGTGTGCTTTGGATACAATATGAAATGGAATTTCATAATTTTAAATAGTGTCTAGTTATTTTGTTACTTTTTGTTATTGCATGCTTAACTTATATTTTAAATGCTGCAGTATTAAAAATAAATTGATTAATATACTATATGTAACATTCAAGACTTTTTATTTGAGAACATACCTAAAAAGCATTATTGCAGTTATCTGCAGTGTGATAAATCTATTTTTAATAATTTTAAGTTATGATTATGATTATTTCTAAGTTTTAAACTCATTTGTCGTATATAGTAGTGAAATTGGTAGATATGAAGTATTTTTATATTATTATCTTTTTATTGTCTTTTTTATAACAAGCAATCGTTTTTAACTTATTTTTGGTACATAATAATGGCAATATAATAAAAAAATAACTTATAAATATTATCCTGACTATTCATAAATAATTATAAGTAGACACAAACCCAAATCTTTAAGAACAAACAATATTTTATGAAAACTTAATAAAATAAAATTTTGCAGAATCAATAAAACTCATGATACAGTTTTTATACTTTATTTATTCTAATTTAATAATAAAGAAATTTAAAATTGAGATGCATTGTGATATTCTCGAAGTATGATTTCAGAATCCACTAAATTAAGGCAACCAGAAGTCCTTGTGGTGTAAATGATACTTTTCACCAAACTATCGAAAAATTTCAAATGTGACGTATTTTCTGAATACCGGTCAAATTGATCTAAATTATCTTGCAGTTTCAATGTTAAACTATCATAATTTTGTATTATTATATCCATAATTTGTTTTTCTGTAGGTGTAGAAATATTTTCTTTTGATAACCATTCACTTATTTTTGGTGGAAAATGATTAAGGATATCACGCATATTAACTAGCGCATTTATTAATTTAGCTGCACTTTCTTTGTACTCGTATGTATCGTTATTAGAATACCTAAGTCCCATTGCATTCAAATTTATAAATATAAACTTCATCCTTATAATTTCATAAAAAAGTTCATCATATGTATTTGGAGAAAGTAGAAACATATCCCCGTATGTTATAAATATATTTAATATATTTACAACTTTTGTAGCCAATGAAAATATATTCATTTTTTTAGCTAAAGAGCTTTCATGTGTTGTTATAAATTTAAGAAGATTCATAAGAACAGTCCACAAATGTATCCACTGGTAATTTAATCTAACACGACACCGTTTTTGGTAACACAATATTCTCAATAAGATTCCAATACAGTGGTGATAAAGTTCAAGAGGAAATTTCTTCATCATATGTGACATAATAAACTCAACAATCAAATCTAGTAGTGTAGCTGCTAATGGTTGAGAGATTGCCGTTGTTGCATTCAATTTTCTATGATGCATTGGCATTTTATGAAGTTGAACTCTGAATGCTAAATTAGCATCATGCATCAAACTATTTGCATATTGATCTTCTGAAATGCAACTGAGAATTAGAAAACATAGTTTGACGTTATCCATGATTGCTTCTGTGTGTGTTGCCTGAATAACAATTGAACAGTACTGAAAAAATATAGCCAGTAAATTGAAGGGTTGAGTTGTAACTTCTGACATTGGGGTTCCCACTGGAGAATTGTGTAATGTGGACGGTACACTGGTATCACTTTGCGTATAAGCTAAAGTAGTAACAAAGTTTCTATTTAAATGTGTTGCTTCATATAAAGCTAAAAGTAAGGCATTATTTTCTCGAATTTGTTGATTTTTAGATTCCTCTTCACCAATAAATATGCTACCAATTATGTTTGTTAAAGATGTGAGCCATGATATCTGAACATCTGGTCTCAGTTGAGTAAAGTGCTTGCAAAATGATGACAACGAACTTGAAATAACCTGTCCATATCCATGCAGTGCAAGTTCATCATCCAATATTGATAATTTAACAATGAAAGGGTTAGTAGTCTCATGTTTCCTGTAGTTCACAAGTAGTGTTAATAGTAATACAACATTGTATCCATGATGATTTCTTAGAGTTGTGTCCCTAAGTAATTGTATTAATGATTCAAAAATGCTACTGCACATCACATAATCTAACAAACTATTTTGATTTACATTATCTAATCCAGTTGCAATAATTAAGAAAACATTTATGAATAAACTCTTTAAATTCGATGGATATTCTCCTGTCAAGAATAAATTACTATGCTGTATTAATGCAGCCATTCTATCGTCCACATTGCCTGCTCCAAAAGCGGTTTCTATTAATTTTAGATTATTTTCATTCTGATTGACTTTTTTGTACAAAGAAGATAGAATAACTGATAATGTCTGTATAGAATATACAATTCTGTAAGCATTCTCATCTCCCAATGAATCAATACAATGTGATACCAATGAGTTGATATTTTTTTTACATTGCAACAAAGATTCATCGTTCAGCTTGAGGATTTCACTTTCAATATGTGGTATGATCGGTTTAATTAAAAAAAGTTCATTCCAGAAGTTAGGATATATCACAGTGACATCATCTCCACGAAATAGGCTTTCATACATAGTCACGAATTTCCCTTTGTACTGACGTTTGCTAATAGAGTCACTTCCTTTTGTAGTTGCCATGTCTTCAACATTCTATGAAAACTGATTTATCGTGTTTGTAAGCGTCTCAGTAACCAAAAAGGTCTAGACTGAAGTGTAATAACACTCGTAATGTAACCGTGCTGTCGACTTTTACACACTCGTACTTAACCGTGCCTGCCGAGGTGCAATGCAATCTGCAAACTATAATAGCAAAAGAACAACATCCTATATGATTCCTATTAGGGATGAGGTTAGGTTAGGTGAGGCCACTGATCATCTGACTGGTTAGAGTATACCTATATTATACAGTCATTATACATCCGATACCTATAGATATATAATATATGTATATAACACGCCCGGTCGGTTTTATTTATATATAAAAAAAAACGTATTGTGCAAAGGCCATAATTAAACGTGCGCAAGTACGATGATGTCATTACTTTAAGTCATCCGCAGTCAACTATGAAAGGGGCCCCTGAACTTGGAAGATGCCTGGGAAAAATGTAAAAGGGCCAATTCAAACTAATTCTAAGCCTGGAAATGGAAGTTTAACCACAAGGACTTAGTTGTTCATCTGCTCCATATATTTGATTTTTTTTATATGATTTATTTAATTTAGTCATTGGATTCTAACTATAATGTAGATTTTTGCTACTCTACAGAATGCACAATTTCGGCTTCGAAAATTTAAAACAAATGAAAGCACAATTAAGATGAAGATAAAACTAATTTTACTTCTTATCTTTTAGTTTTTATAAATTTAAAAAAAAGCTATTTATGAAAAGATTATTCCTTCTAGTAAAATTAGATGTTCACAAGAAAAAGTAATATTAGTAAATTAATATTTTTATAATAAAAGGATAAATTTAAATAAAATTGCATTCTTTTTATTATATAATTGTTTTTATTAAAGGAATTAATAGTAATAAAAAAATCCAATTAAATAAAATGAAACTGATTTATGCTAAAGGATTGATATAAATATAACTTTCGTTTATAATTAATAATAAATTGGGTTTGGATCGAGTCCAGAACCAACACGCACTTAATATGATGTAAACTTTGATATTTTCTACTTCAGCTAGAATTCCCGTTTCGTACAACAGTTCGCATGTATCGCTTGCCTCTTTCTTTTCTATATGTACGTGTACGTTTCTTCTTGCCTTCTTCTTTTGCGTTGAAAGATTTACTTTTTATTATAATGTAATAAAAATAATTGTATGTCCCTTTTTTAATAAATGGCTATACAATATAACATAGTTATTAACATTGCCAAGTGTAATCAATATCGTTATACATCTTCAGACCATAATTAAATTAAGGATGCGACTATGCTGTTTTATTTTGCTTCAGTATGTTTTGTTTGACTCAAAATATAATAGTTTAGTTCGCTTTAAGTTTAAGGACATAAATTTACATTTAAGCATACATCACATCGCACATTCTTAAAAAAAAGACAAAATTTCAATCTCGATTAATGAAAAAGAAATTATAATAATAGTTAGAGTGCAGATGTAACAAAATCGGATCTGACGATGTTTGCCGCATCCTTAATTAACTAAATAATAACCAGACTATTTGATCTACATTAAAAATATCAAATAATAATTGTAAATACATTTTAAAATTAAAAATAGTTGTGTTGCACTTTAGTTTGTGCATCATGTATGTTATGTGGTATTTTGTATATTCTTTCGTCGCTTATAAGAGAATTCAACGACGATGTATACGCAAGAGATCGATTACAAAACAGAAAGAGACAAAAATAAAAAAAAAAAACAACGAACAAGAGACACGATATCATTCATTATCATATAATTATATTATGTACGTTTGGGTTTGGTCGTCCTCCCAAGCCCTTTTCGAATTATGTACTAACTCGATGTAGCACACGCCTTAATTAAATTTTTTTACTTTTTTTTTCACCACGAAGAACGCTTTCACTCCATTGTCGCTTGACTGGGAGGTGGGCGATGATGCACGGAGACGCGAGATGCATCGATGATATAAAACTTTTTTACTTATATCTAGCGAACGTCCTCTGTCTTACTTTAGCTTACAGTTCAATTAGTATTGGTTTATATAGAGTGGTACCGTTTTTTGTTTTTCGTTCACTATTATATAAAGTATTTATATAGACTTGTGTATATCAAACTATGTCGAGATAATATACTTCATATGTACAACAGTTTTCTTTCTTTGTTGCTTTCAATTTTTTTTATTTTACTTGCAACTCATTCTTTCTTTCTTACTCTTTCTCTCTCTCCCTCTCACACCAGAGATAAACCGTTACTTAAGTTTATCAAACCCATAGCCAACACATTTCTTTTTAAATATCTCTTGCTTACTCTCTGTTCACTCTTTTATCGGATAAAATTATTGTATATCACAACTCCAAATCGTTACACGTACAAAAATGAACACTAAATTGGAATTCATTAAAATGAAATATTGACGGGAAAATAGAATTAAAGTACATACAAAGATGTTAATTTGTTTGAAAAGCAAAAATTCTTGTATATTGTGTAAAAGATTCATTGTCTCCGGTATGGTCGCTGCTATTATCGTGTTTAATCTTTTCTTTATTGGATTGCTTTTTACGCTTTTCACCAGGCAGAGCCAAAAGTGAAAATAAAGAACAAACTGCGATATACATGTCCATTTCTAGGAAAGATGGAACGAATGTTGGCCTTCTTGCGCAGCTGTTCTAAGTTTTTCTCGCATAATATCCAAAGTAGAATAATCGGGCAGTTTTAAATAGTTGACACAAGTCATTACTGATGGTAAGAATTCATCTGGTTTCATCGACACATCAAACGTCTTACGCACTATCGTTAGAGGGGGTGTTAAACTCTTGAAGCCTAAAAGTAAAATTTTTTTTTGTTAAGTTCATGAATGTATTATAGAACGAATTCCTTAGAGCATAGAGTTATAAAAGAAACAAAATTAGAAACTTACCGCCAACAGGAAGCCTTGGAGATCCAGTGACAAATTGGACGAATTGCCTCTGTTCTTCACTTGTGTACTCTGACATGACTTCATATAAGAAACGTATCGCACGTGAATCGGGTGTATAGCCGTGATCTGTTCGACAACATTCCGACAATGTTTTTATATCCCATTTACCACCAGTTTGCGCATGACCGCAGAACACTGCCTCTAACTCTTCTGGAAAGAAAAGTCGCAGTTGCGTAGGTGGGAAAACGGATTCAAAACCTTCTCGGAACGCTTCCATTTGTCTGAATACTCCTTCGTAGAGGTACCAATGTACTACAAGCTATAAAAGTAATTATGTCATTAGTACATACAGAATAGCTAATTTTTCTTTTTAAAATAAATAAAATGAACGGTATTTACCCTTAAATATTGATCCAAATTATGTATCGTAACGTTAATATCACTTCCACCTTTACGCAATTCAATATTGTCATAGCCAGGTAATTGGAAAGCAAGCCCAAGATCAACGATTAGACAGCCATCTAAATCTAATGACTCAATCATTTGAGCTTTTTCACTAGGTCTTAATGTTTGATCTCGCTCAAGGACTTCTTTCCGCCTTGCGACATCTTGTAATTTACAAAGCGATCGATACACATCTTGATCTACAAAAGCAAGGTCTGCCAGATTGAGCGCGGATTCTTCTCCTAAGAGCCATCGGTAAAAAGTTAAACTGAATGGTAGATCCAACTGTAAATAATAAAACTCATTAATTGAAGTTTCTTGTATAGAACACTGATTTTGCATGAAAAAAACAACAACATACCATTCTTGAATCATAAATAGCTTTAGCCATAAACTTTCCTAAGAATTTGAATTTTGTTTTAAGTTTAGCTAAATGAGAAACTTTTGTATTCCATGGAATTGGAGCAGGGAATAGTCCTTGATTGATATGTACATAGCCTTGTTCTGTAGGACTTAAACTACCGTGCCATAGTTCCAAATCTGCACGTTGAAGCTCTTTTGATACTAAAGCGTAAAACTCTAAAGTAGGTCCAAGACCAGTTCCAACCTAAAATAAATGAAGTCATATTTAATAATGATTTAAAATTAACACTTGTAAAAGGTAAGTTTCTTTCATGTAGCTTACCTCATTAACATATTGCACTTCTAATAGAGCTTTGCTCGATGCTAAGTCTTGGATCACTTGTTCGGCTTGCTTTAAAATATCAGTTCTTGAAATTGTTCGTTTTCTCCTTTCTAATCTCGGCGTGACACGCTCCTGACTATCTGAGCCGCTTAATTCTGGTGCTGAATCTAGAAGACGTTGTAAGGCTCGGTCGCGATCAAAGGACGTTGCGTAGAACAGTAGCTGTCTTGTTTCAAACGGGAACAAGAATGGACTGAAACAAAATTCAAATGTAAAAAATGTTAAATATTAAAATAAACGCGATCTGTGTGCTTGATCTAAGGAGATTGATCTAATATATTATTGAGTTAATAAGAAACGAATTAATATTTACCACACTGTAGCGATTTGTTGCAACCACGATGGTAGATTTCCTGTCATAATGACCAGAGGATCCTGAAGTTGCCTACTAGCTTTGGCCGCAATTTTACTGTTAATAAATTCTTGCGAGGACAGCAAATTGACACTCTTGACATGCGGGAAAAGAATTCCCCAGTGACGATTCAGGGCGTACAAGAGGCGTAATAAGCACAAGCCATCTAAGGAGGCATCTCCTATGGTCACCACCGGTGGTAAACTCGGAGTCAAGAATGAGATCAATGGACAGCGTTGCTGGGGTATCGTTCCTTCAAGCCAGAGGCTATCCTCCTTCCTCTTTGAGCCAAGCTTTGTACTTTTTCCCTTGCCTTTACGACTACTAGATTGGGAACTAGAACCTGGTTTCGACGATGCAGATGACTCCTCTTCGGGCACAGGCCTACGATTATTAATAATGGAATTTAAGTATATATGTTTAAAAAATATGTAAATAAAAAATATGCTAGTAAAATCAAAAGTTACCTGTAATATATTGTGTGAGTCTGAACCCAAACTGCATCATGACCAAGTGGAGGTTCACTATCAGCATCAGCCTCTGAATGATCAATGCCTGAACAGCTGAACTGTCTCACGGCTTGATAAACAGTCATGTTGAATGGAAGAACTTCGTCGCCAATCAAAAATTGTAGTTTGTGCTTTGCTGAACCTTGACTAATTACTACAGCCGCCTATAAATATACAAACATACGAATGTTTAGCATATAATATGACGTAAGAAAACAAAACGTATATAACCCAGTGAAATAATATGAAAATAAACACTTACGAGAGTATCATCTATGTCGTCTTCGCTATTATCATCATCACTGACCATGGATTCTGCATCTCGAATTCTACCATATCCTCGAACCATCAAATAACGTTCAATTGTCTGTACAAGAGCTAGAGGATCAACTTTAACAGTACCGCCTTTCCATTGTTTGAGATTGTTACAGTCTGGGTGGCGCTGAAGATTGCACTAGAATGTAAAATAAAAAGCATTAAAATCTAGATTTAAAAAAAAAAAAAAAAATAAATAAATAAATAAAGTGAAAAAGCAACAAATGTATAAATACCTTAAGTTGGTGGGTGTTAAAGAATTTAAGGGCGCTTGTTCCACCTCTACCCGCTCCAGAACCAGCTGGTAAATCGTGCACCTTTACTGGAAATTGTTCTAGTTGTGAAACACAACTACTTAATTTTGAAACTAGAGCACCAAATGCCCCAGGATGATAGTCTATCATGTTATCCTTTTGCAACTATAAAATAAAACAGTGATTAGTTGATGATGATATATATATATATATGAGATCCCACTAATTGATGATATGTACCGTAGACTCTGCGAACAATTTCCAAAACATCTTTAGACGATCGTATCGACTGCCAGGTGCATCTGTGGTAGTGAGGTAGTTAAGCAACGCTTTAATCAGGCCGCTGTGATTCATTTCAAACGGGGAAATGTCACTCTCCAATATAACATCACGAAGTTCGGTAAGTGCAGAATACATTTCATCCAATTCCTGCTTGAACATTTTTTATCAATCATCGTGAATATAATTGTATTATATTAGCAAATCGCGGTTAAAAGATATTATTCATAAAAATATAAATACGAATTTTATTAGTTAAAAAAATAAATGTAACTTACGTTGGACTGTAAACGCTGAATTGCTGCGGTAAGTCTAGATAGGACAGTGAGAGCTGGATGCGTACATGGCGCGTCCAATTGATATCTTGTCAAAAATTGCACAGCTTCTTCTCTTACCCAAGCCTTGGCTTTTTCGCGATTGCTGCCAGTTAAGCTTGGATTGCTTGGTGGCTTGGATAGACTTGTCGATGAACTCGAATCCCGCTTATCAGTTGCACTGTTTGGTGATGATGATTTCTTGCCCCAACGTGCTGGGTTAAGATTACCAAGAAAACGGCTATTCTTAGGTGTGAAACCCGTAAAGAGAGATTCGGGCTGTTGAGTCTGCTGAGGTGTACCGCTACCCAAACGCGGAAATCTGCCTTTTTTGTTTTGTCGTTTTCTCTTGAGTACATCACCAATTCTCATGTGAGCGTTTGGTGGTGTAGTTGAATCTTCGATGCTGACACTCAAGTCCGTTCTACTGCGAGTCTCCATCGTGGCAGCAAGATTTGGCTTCATTTGGCTTGTAGCGATTGAACCGAAAAGAATGTTACCATTCGTAGTCGGAGAAGCGACAGGAGATGTGGCACTGCTAGAAGACAATGTCATGGTGGAAGATAGAGGAGTATTTGATGGTCCTGGTTGTGGACTTGGTAATGTACCTGTCAAAATACATAATTCAATTGTTACGGAAATCTGTATACCAATAATAATAATAATGTTTTTGACTATATAATGTAATACAAAAAATACTCACCAGAAGGGCACTTGGGTGGTGATACTCCAAGAGGAATATCTGGATCGGCTAGTTGACGTACTTGATGCAACACTCCCTCGCGATGAAAATGGACTCTAAATACGTGGGGCAATCTAGTCATCAAAATGTTTCCCATCTGAAGGGCTCCAATAACTATTCTCAAGTCTTGTGAAGCTAACATGCCAGCTATGTGAGACGAGACTACTTGATTTTTCAGCATTTCCTGAACAATAATAATTGTATATTTAGATACGACCATATAATTTAATAAAAAGGTGGACATTCGTAGAATTTAAGTCTTGCATACCTTGAGAACATCGCTTGAAGAGTAATATAGCATTCTAAGTAATGCTCTTAAGCATTTACATTTTACAGCTGGCCCAGCTGAACTGCTATAAACCTCATATAACACTGAAAACAGCGTTCGTATAAAACTCACGACCCACTCGTTAACTTTGACAACCAGAGGAACAACATACGAGTTGCTGAAATAAAATATTATGTTTAGAATTAATCCTACACAAAAATTTTTTTATACAAAAAATAAAATTAAGGTAGTTTTGAAACTTACGATGATGACGAAGGTACGTTATCGCCTTCGGTAGGCTGAGTGTTAACTCTACGGAATATGCTTCTCGCAACTCCGATATCTTCATTAATTTGTTTCATCACAGTTAAATCTATCGTGTAAGTTCGTCCAAGTGTGGATAGGCAGATTTCGTCTTCTCCATTTTGAAAAGCCATCTACAAATCAGGAATGAAATATTTAATAATTTAATTTGTAACAAAAATTGATTAAATGGCAACCATAATAATTAAATGAGATTTATGTACGTTACCTCTATGATTCGAGAATCGATGGTGCTAAATGGATGACAGCACTGTCTTTCGTCGCGCCACTCCCATTGCACGGTTTCTTGTTGATTATTAGATCTATCAAGTAAACTATCTACATTGAAAATGCCATCAGTCGGTAGCGGCGGCATTAGCTCTTCAATGAGGCAGGTGATTTCAAATAATTCCTGCGGTGACCGTGGTACCAATTCGACATCCTCTATCTTAACATCTAAAGAACCAGTCAAAAGATAGCTTAACGTAAATGCTATATTCTGCTGGAGAAGCAGTATCGACAGGTCAGAACAGCGATTAGATATCACAGAAAGCATTCGTAGTACAGTTATGAAGTTTCCAATGCTATTAACTGGCGGTGTGATCATTAACTACAAGGATACAAAAAATTTATTAGTATTTCCAAATTAATGGCAATTTAGTTATATATCTAATAAAATTTACACATTTTTCTTGACTCACCAATTGTTGTAAATTTTGTAGAAGTTCAGCGTTAACAATTTTGTATAGCATTACTTCGTCGTGTTGGAAACTATCCACTAATCGGCTGAATGCCTGGCATACACATTCTACACTCTTTTTATCTTGATTAGTCAATCTACTTGTCAAAAGTGGGAGACTATCAGAGACAAGATGAAAATCATCAGGATGCAAGTTTTGACAACAGTTTGCTGTGATTGTTAAAGCTGCGCGTTGTGCGGTAATATTGAAGAAATCGACGAATTTTAAACAAGCTGAAACGCCACCCTATGAACAAAAACAAACAAGTTATAAAATTATGCTCTGACATTGATTGCTTGCAAACAATAGTAAGATATACTTACCGCGTGTAGTATGGTTTTGCTATGTCTTCGAGAAAGCATAGCCAGCGCGGTGAGGCACTGCTCGGCTACATCCATACACTCGATCGACTCGAGTTTCTGCAGAAAGACGGGGACCGCATCAACTACGACGGTAGACGAACGTGGTAGCGCCTCCATCATATACGTGAGAGCACGACAAGCGTGCGTCATTATTACGAAGTTGTGCTCAATGCTGAGTAGATTGATAAGCGCTGCAACCACTTGCTTGACTGGGAAGCCGGTAAGTGTATCTTCATTGCCCATCACAAGGATCTCGCCCATGCTGATAACGGCCTGAAGCTGTTCACCCTCGTCGTCGACAGCCTGCAAACCCGGCAACAACTGCTGGGCTTTTGCCGCTGAAATTGACAGGTAAATACCTAAATTGTGACAAATTGAAAACAAAAAAGGTCATGATATTGATTGATTGTGTGCATGTCTCGATAGATGAATGTGCATTTGTGAAGTTTTGAGCCTTGATGGAAGTCTGGACAGAACTGTGATGCTGTCGAAACGTGTCATCGTTGTATACTTGTAAATCCCGTAGTAAATTAGTAAGAGTACAAGTCGAATAAGGTAATTCATAATTTCACAACTTAATATTTACAATTAAAATACTAATCCTATTTTTGGTCGGTTCTATTAAAGTACTCATCTATATCTAGTAATACTTTATCGTTAAAAAAAATAGAGAAATTTTTTATTCTAATACTACTCACGATTTCGTCGTTTTTAGTAAAGCTAACCACCCGACTTTCAGCTCTCCATCAAAATAGCAAGAAAAACAAAATAGTCGAACTTACCGGAGCTAGCGCCCATGGTTCTGTTAAGCAGATGCTGCATTCTCGGTCCTAATGCTCCAAAGACATGTGGAGGCAATCCCCTGGCTTCGAGTAGTGCTTGAAGTCGTCCGACCTCTCCATCGTCGCTTTCACTGTCCGCTGCAGCAGCTACTGCTGCGGCTCCCGGACCTGCCGACAATCCCGAGGGTCCACCACTGCCACTAAGCCCAGTGGGAGTTGCCTGTGAACTCGCTGACTCGTCTTCGGGACCTGGACCAGCACCGGCCATAGGTGGCATTGGCACTTGACCGCCACTGGGAGCCACCGCCGATGATGAAACCGACGTAGGCGTCGCAGTATTGCTGCCGCTGCTACTGTTCGTTAACGAATCGCTTCCAGACATCACTAGGCCCGTGCCCGAGCCACTGCCGCCTACACCTCCACTGCCTGTATTGCTCTCGGCCACTGATTTCCTGGACCGTAACGAGGAACGATGTCTGAAAAATAAGAAACCAATATTAAAAATGCTATGAAATTGATTTTTTTTAACTGTAAACTGACAAATTTATTGATTTATTTATTAGATGAATAATTCCGAGTTTGCATTCAATTCAGTACTCGATTCCCCTAAAGTAAATAAAACTACAGTTCACTGCAATGATTATAAGTTTTGATTGTCTCTTTATATAGCTTCGTTTGCTTACGACCTTTTATGCTAAAAATAAATAGTACGTAATCTGTGATCTATAACGAGAATGAAAAATGCGTTAAGGATTTCCAACGCCGATTTCTATAGCACCGTTAATGCAATACTTAAGATCACATAATGTTCGTCGAATTATAAGGGTTATTAGACAACAGTGAGCTTAATTCTTCTTCCGCGGAACTTTAACGTGCAAACCAAGATTTTTTATATAAATATTGTCATCTGACGCGAAATCAGGCTAAATACAAACATTATTATTTGTCGGTTTTGCTCTAAAAGTTAGATCGACGTATAGTAGAAGCTCGAATGATTTTAATCGCTAATATGGTATTGGTAAACGAAACGCACAAGAAATTTGAAAAAATTCATATACATAAACGTGTGACAAAGCTGAGACTCGACGTTTGTTACATAAAAATTCATGATCCCGTAGTCGTCGTCGTACCCAGTTTATACACAATGAAAGTAGCGTCGTTTTGAAACTGTTTGACCCGCGTTTATAAGTTTACGAGGCAAAGATTCTTAGAATTTATGAACAAAAATTACATACTGGGAGAATAAAGAAAAATTTACTAAATGCGATCATTAATTTCACCCTCTGTATGAAAAAATTACACACACTCACTTTTTGTCAGACACAGACTACAATAAGAAAGCACTGTTTTAGAAAATTATCCTTGCGAAGATTCGAATGCACTGAGAACTTTTAGGACGCCGTCGAAACTCGGTAAGCAATCACGATGCGTGCACGTAACGATCCGTTTGTCAACTGGGAAAGCGGGTCGCTCCGAAAGTGCCAACACTCAAAGGGACTGGCCAGAGACGCATGCCCGCACAGGTGTTGCCAATTTAGCCCGAGGTACGCACGAGGCAGATCTGAACTACGTCCATCTCCCTCTCTCTTTCTCTCTAGGTATCGCAGTGTAAAAATACTGCCATTTGAACCGTTAGCCGCAATGAGTCTATTGAATTTTCTGGCCAGTCCCTCGAGCTAATAGCTACGATTCCGAGAAGGTAAGGGTCTGAGGGTCCGCCCTCTAAGTCCTATAGGGGGAAGGTTTTATTGGACTTACCTAGAAGTAGAGCCGGAACTTGCAGCGATGTCCTTCTTGTGATATTTGCCCTGACTTTTGGCAGATTGACTCTGGCCAGTGGCGGCAAAGTCCTTGATCTGGTCGTTGCTGAGCTTAACGCGTGAGCGCAGCAAATGCTTGTGCTGCGGCGGCGGATGGGCACTGCTCGTGTGCACCGCTGCTGCTGCGGCCGCGGCAGAAGCAAGATTGGCGGCGAGAGCTCCACCCAGGCTATTGGTACTACTATTACCAGCGGCAGCCGCGGCGTTACTGACGCTACTGCCCGATGCGTTGCTGGCGGCCACTGCGGCTACGGCGGCTGCGGCGGCGGCGCTGACGGACAGGGCGCCGCTGCTGCTGCTGCCGGCGGCACTTGGTGCCGCGTAGCCGCTGCTGCCCGCCGCTCCGGCTACCCCGTCATGTGCCGTCGTCAAGGCCCCGCCGCCTCCGCTCTCCGCCGAGTTGCTGGCTGCGTTACCCACTCTGATGCTGGCCTTCGCCTGCTGACCGCTGACTCCGGCGCCGCCTAAACTACCGGCCACTCCGCCGCTGCTACTGCTGGGTCCAACGAAACCCCCGACGAGAGCTGATGAGCTGCCGCTGACGTTGTTGACGCAGCCGCTGCCACCCTGGACCTTCGAACCTACGTCGACGAACACACAGAAAGAAATTCGATTAGTCACGCTGCATCATTACACGCCCATATAAGAGTATACTATACACCAATTTCGACCAGCGAGACTCATGGCGCAGTTACGCTTTTTCTGATTGTTTGTACACAAAGTTTATTTTCGAAATTAGAACAGTCTTTACGCTCGTACTGACGGACGCTTATTGAGCCATTCATCTCGCGTATCTGTCCGTAGATGCAATATTTATAAATGAAGGGAGTTATGAGCATTTGAATGATTTAAGGGCAGTGAAGTAACCAAAAGTTTATTGTATTTTCTGAATTTTTACGTAAACGTTCTTCTCTTGTATTTATCAATACGCAGAGAGCGTTTAATAACATTACTTTAATCTTTTTTCTCTAACTGACTTTGCGTAAACAGAAGTTTCACATCACATTCCACATTGATCAATATTACTTGTGCAGGAAGGTCAACACAATAATAGTTTACTCAATATGTCTTAATTGAAATATAATGAAATTCATGCAACATCCCGAATCTGTAGATTTCACACAAAACATTTTATGGCGCGTAAAATATAGTAATTATTGAATATTGCCAAGTGAGGAATCGATGAGAAAAAATAGTATATTGTGTACCAAGGGCGTAAGGTGGGCTTTTTTAGATACAGTGTGGAATTCGCCGCACGACTCGACGGCGAGAGCGTTTGCGAGCGGAGACAAGTACTACAACCACACGAAGTCAAAAAGCCCACTTAACTTTTGATATTTTTTGTAAAACATCTATTAATTTTCGCGATTTACGCAATTTTAGAGACACTTGTCCAAAAAAGCATTGTAAGCTCACTTTTTGGCCCGAAAAATGCGAAAATCGTGCGTGTATTACAAAAATTCATTTATATGTATATAAGAAAATAATTCAATTCAGTAGCTTTGGCTATAGATGATGCAAGAAGTAGATTAAGGAAGACATAGGTAACAAATAACACTAGAAATAAAGAGATTGTGAAATACATAATCATGTTAGTGAAACATGTTCAATGGAACAAATGCTTGAACCATTACTTATTGGCTAACATTATCAATAAAAAGAAACTAATATTATGTAGAAGGGTTACAAAGAAATTGTTGGCATTTCTAAGAATATTCATTAACCAATTATTGCAATTTTTGTAAACTAAGATTATTTAATCCACGCACAAATATTTGAAATCTATGTTTTTTTTGTTCATTTTAGATTGTAGTCAAATAAACGTTCTGTATAAAATAAAATAATTCATACATTTTCATGCAGGTTTCAATACAATTATACATACACATGTGTGTTTAATGACAACTAATATAAATGAATATACATTGAACTGTACGAAATAATAATAAACATTGAGGATATGTTGTTCAGGTCACTGATGCACTTTAGTCAAAGATTTTAGAATAACCGTTTTACTGGTATCTTTTTGTATTGATATAATTACGTTTCATAATTAATTAATTAATGTTTGAGAATAAAAGTAAATTATAGGTAAAGCATAAGTAACATCAAGTTTGTTGTGCACATTGATATTATGCATACTTTATTGTTTCGTTATATTGAGCAAAAAAGATAATTAACGGTCACAAAATAAGACTATTTTTTATAAAAATAATATATTGAATTGATAGTGCTTATTAAACGTGTAATTTTCAAAGATCGTATTTTAATTAAATTTTGATGATTAAAAGAATAATATTAAAAATTATTGAGTTGAATTTTCTTAACATGCAAAATGCTGATATAAATAAAAATTCACGATTAAAAATACTAATTTTTCCAGTTTTAAGAGTATATTCTACGAGCTGGTGCAATGTCTGGTTATACGCAGATATATATAAAGTAATAGTGTTTTTGAGGCATTTTATTTTTTGGTAGCTGCTACTCACAAAACGCAGAGGGAAGAGATAAAGAGCAGAAAATGCTATTATGAATTAGGTTATACCGCAGGCTTACCTTCTTGATGATAGGTTTGTGCTGATATCGGAAAAAGCGCTTTGACAGCAGACACAAATCCTTCCAGACATTCGCTCATCTTCGTGCCTAATGTGATACATTCCGATTTGACTTTTTTTGTTTAGTTCAATAAACCTAGCACTAAAATTTTACAGTCTAAGGAATTTTTTTACTTCCTAAAAGCGTTTGAACCCTTGCAATTATTACGCATTTAAATTACGCCACTACCACAACTGCTTACAATTAATGCAATTTAAATTTGAGCTTGTGAACATTTTTTATAATTTACAAAAATTGATAATCTATACAGACAACGATTGAATAACAAATACTGATGAGTTTTAATGGAAAATCTTTGTTTATAATCGAATGTTAGGTGTCGGAAGTGATATCACAAATCATTGCAATGTATGATAACAACTGATAATCAGTTTCCTAATGTTCAATCAAATAGCATTGAAAATGTAAGAATCACTTGTATGTGTATGTGCATGTGTTATCATGATTTCAATATTTTTTTCTTAGACATTGCACTTTTACATTAATTTTTAGTTAGTATATAGGCATATTTTCTAAGACGAATGAAAGCTCCATACCAATTTCCTTGTACCCTTGATTTTTGTTGTGAACTAGGTATCATGCTTGCATGAAAGATGCAGGACAATGAAAGAGCTTTTGTGTTTTTCTGTTAAATGGTTCCACCACCTTATCTATATAGTATTTTTATTAGTGCTCTCAATGCAATACTGCTGTATTATTAACGTCTCAAATTTTTCTTAATAATAATGAATTGATTTGCGATTTTTTTTTTTTTAATAAAGTTGCATGACTCAGGTATAATACAGTATTACAAGAGGAGTACAGTTGTTAAATATTAAACAAATTAAGGGAATGTCAACTAACCTCTGTTACCCTTGGATGTTGAAGGATGACTTGAAAGAGGAGTGCTTGGACTCAAATTGTTGTTTGAGAAGGATGACTTTCTGCTACTACTTCCGTATCCACTGGATAGAGTGGAGTCTAAAGTACTGTTGAGTCCTTGTGTATAAACTTGTGGACTTTGAGGAGTGCGGGATCTCGTGCGTGATGCGACGCAGTCGATAGGCGCTGAATTTAACTCTAGTAAATTAATTCTTGAGCTGCGTATTCTTGTGTTATTCCCACTGGAGTTGTAATTAGTCTGGTGCGTTTTTTGCTGCTGTCTCCAATCTGTATCTGTTAAGTAGATAAGAAATCTCAATGTCGTGTATACATATTATTGTTATTATTATTATTATTGATGATTAACCGATAATCATAATCAAATCTGAGAATTGTAACTTGCAATGTTTTTCTTTTAATTATTGAGAATGAATAAGTATTTTCTTGTAACACAAAATCTTATTGTGATGCTAAATTTTTTTTCACTGAATTTTACAGTTATTCTGTATGTTCAATTATTTTTGTATAAATTACTTGACATTTATTTATCTAATTGTCTTTTAAAAGGTAAATAAATAGTGTACCGTATAAGCATTCTAAACCAGCTCCATTGCTTCTGCGATCATTTTTCGTTCTACCTTCTCCCTTGGAAATCTCAACAGGGCGTTGCTGCTTATAGGATGATGCCTGCGGGGGTTGCGGGTCACCAATGGTTGGTCTGCGTCTCTTTTCCTCTAGAGTGACTTGAATAGCGTTGTTATTTTGACGTTTTCTGTAACTGCTACTGCCACCACTGCTTGAGCTCTTCCCCTTGAGTTTAGAGGTGTCTGCTGAAGCACTGGCCTTCTCTACAGACCCCCCGGACGACGACTGATCTTGTTGATCTGCCATAGATTAATCGACTCATGCCACTATTCTATCTGCAAAAGAATAAAAAGCTAGTCTTAATAAACATACAATCACAATTACAAAACAATAAAATAATGCAGCTCAATGATGATTAACGATACAAAAATGAACCAGGTTTTTAAAGATATCCATTTTGTGTTATTTACATGGTTATAGCTTATCCATAACCTTCAAGATGACTAAAAGCTCTACAAATTTTAGAACCTTATGTATTTTATAGAAAGTTTGATAACACATAGTCATCAAAGCATAAAGACAACAAGACAGCTTTTAAAATTTATAGTTATTATGATACTTAAATTTTTACTCATAAAATCCGTAGGCACAGATCTACTGTATTTACAAAAGAGAATCAAAACGTAAAGTTAACCTCAAAATTTGTATTGCATACATATATAGGTACTATATGCATAAATGACACGAATGTTTTGATACAAATAACATTATCATATAAACTGTGGTAATAAAACATTTGTTTGAAAGTAATATTAAACAGAAAAAAAAATTGAGAGTAAAATAAACAAATGTGGCTCCAAAAATACAACGCTATAACGACGCACTGAAAAAAGGAGGACCCAAGGTGTATACACGATATAGACTGCACATTGTTGCATAAAATTACGTAATTATTTTCGTCGCCTTAATTCGATGTACAGATTGCAGTTAAGCGACGGTTCTTTAATTGTGAAAAGGGCCCACATACTGATACGATTTTCGTTCGTTGAATCAATCACGCGCAACTTTTTACAGGTTAAGACAGGCATTTTTACAACTTTGCCAAGAAATAATTAAACAAAGTAACTAACCAAGGCGATAACGAAACGACTTGTCGCATCAGGTTGTACCTATGTATTTATCCAGCAAAGTGATCAAAAACCAATGGAAAAACAGCTATGTTGAAAAAGTTCAGTAACGATTGACGACTAGATGCTACACTACTGACTCACAAATCTCAACTGATGCTACTCTGACGAAGAGAGGGGCCAACAGCTCATCGATGATCAAGCTATACAGTATACAGCCATAGTGAATATCTTACGAGCGTCTCTTCCGGCGCATTCCCGAATAAGATGCAGTATATATATAGTCACACAAACAAGAACCCTTGTTGGATTTCGTGTTTCTCGGCCCTACGTATCCCTAGCTTTTGGCGCTGCAGTTCATAGGCCCCGTTCACATCTGTTTCCATATGCATTGTCGTTTCAGGTACGACGTGACACATAGCTATATACTTATAGCACAGCGCAACGAGCTAGTCATAAAATTTTTCCTCGACAACAGATATTTCGTCGCCCAGGTATATACAGACCTATTCATCTATACATATATAGAGGTATGTATGTGCCTACGAAGAGTCCGAATGGCTATCCCAATGCACCTCCTCGAGAGTATTATAAGGGAATACGGAAAAACTATGAGGGTCTCTCCTGTCATTATCTCCAGGGTCTTAATATATACCTTTGAGAATATTCTACGATACAGTATTAGACTGTAAATTTGGTAAACGTAAGCAAACCAAGATTAAGTTATTTACCATAAGGGGACGGGAGGGGGGGAGGGGCACAGGAAGGTGTAGTTCCGGAACCTTTGTGTATATTGTGGAGTTGTAGAAAGCGTCATGTGGCGGTTGAAAACGTGAATCTATACCCATATATATATGGGCTTCGGTATTATTTGCGGTGAAGCTAACCGCGCTTATAATAATACTTACTCGGAAATGTAAATGTAAATGAGCGATTTACTTCGACCTCGGGCGCAAAAACATTTCTCGTCTGCAACGTGAGAAAGCGTTTATTTTCACGAACAGCTGACTCTTTTGGAATATTTAATAGTGTTGACTATATAGCAATGCAAGAAGTGAATAAACTCGTCTTTGGCTCGCAGACGCACTCGCTCCACACTCTGTCTAAAAAAAAGCCCACTTTACGCCCTTGGTATACAATATACTATTTCATATCAGGATTTTTCGTACAATAAAATAAAGAGCTTATGGACTAAGCATTTACTTTTGGTAAAGTTCCTATTTGAAGCAACGCAAATTCGACTCTATCTCTTTAACGTCCCCCCCCTACTCAATATATACATCGAATATCTCTCCAGATATAGGTATATCCGCTTTATCCTCATACAATGAATGCGAGATAACTCGTGTTATAAAAACAAAAAAATACGAAAAATTCACCGAGATAAAGACACACACAGCCAGCGCTGCTGCTTTATAGGTTTAGCATCGGAATCGAACATTTTCAACGCTGTTACACGACGCCATCGTCGTCGCCCTAACCAATCGGAGCCGAGAACAAGCAGGTTCGTGCGCATGCGGACTTGGGTAAAAATTAACACACAGTGTCAGCTGATCACAGCGTTCGAGGCCCGACTGTAGAAAGAATCTTCCGACTCGCTTAATCAATAGCGTAAAAATAATATCTCACGTAAACAAACGATATATTTTTTTTTACGACAATTATCTTCGCGGCGTAGTTTGCATTATAAGAAGGGAATCTTTTGTATTCAAAATTAACAGATAACTTTTTTTGCGCAGACTTTTCAAAAACTGCAAGAGGAAATTTTTTGGCATTTCGAACACTGCAAGATAGGCATTTAATTTTCCAAGGAATCCAGATGAAAGATCCAATTACAGAAGAAACCATCGCGCGCAGCTGAATTAGACGATCGTCTCTATAAGCCAAGCATGAAGCTAACCGAGTGATTCAGCTTAATTCCATCATTTAAAATCAATTTCAGCAGTTTCGCTTTAAAAATAAATCCTAACTCCGGAAAGCTTTCGTTTCAGGCTCCACTAATTCATATCGATATAACGGTCCAGCTGAATGTTTTCCTAAACACAAACAACCTTATCACCACGGTTCCAAACACGCGTTTCCAAACGGATAGATAACACGATATTATAAAAAGCCAAGACGTCTTCGCCGGGCAACAAATCGATCAAATCCCTCTCTCGTATAAGTATAATCCCAATTCAGACAAGGCTCAATGTCCGATACACTGCACGGAGAGAGACAACGGTGGCGGCGCGCGCGCGCGCACAAGTGTATAGAGACACTCGCTTTCGTATAAAATCAACAAAGAAAACGAAAGCGTGCTGCTGAGAGAGCTGGAGTGCATATAACACGCGTGAAATGCCAGATGCGCAATAACATAATGTTTCGCTCTCGCTCTCGAAGACGTACAGCAACAACAGCTGCAGTCATTGCACCGTACGTGTGGAGGAAGGAGAAAGGGGAAAGAAGACGATATAGCGCGACGTCGGCAGCAGCAGAAGACAAGTAAAAAAGCGAATGAGAGAGGGGCAGGAGAGGAAAGATAGTCGAGAGATAAGGGACTGTAGACGAAAAAGTACGTGTGCGTGTGTGGGTAGGAGAATAACTATAGAGAATAAGGTTCGAGTGATCAACTGTGCTGCTGCTGCTGTGGCAGCCCCCCTAGGTATGTACAATCGTCTGGCAGCGAGGGGGCATATCCTCTCTTCAGCAGACACTAGTATACGCGTATTATATTAGGGTAGGCCAGCACTGCTGCAGGGGTTGGGAAATGATATTGGGTGCAAGCTTTCTTTCTCTCGCCCTCGTCCATTATCTCTACGCGTGAGTGAGTGAGAGTGAGAGAGAGAGAGCAGCGTTGTACACACATACACAGAGACAGTGTGTGGCACGTCGATAACAAAGGCGAGTGTGCAACAAACCCAGCGCTTCTCTGTCTCTCTTACACTCGCGCTCGACTGACTATATATGTATATGCGTAATATGGATATCTAATATACATACGTGCACGTATACAAGTCATGGCGATGCCACACTTTTCAGTGCGGACTGATGCCAGTAGCAGCAGCAACTCGCCCTTTGCATCGCGCAGCATATCAACACAGAGAGAGACGCGCACTGCAGCTGCACGGTTTCACGATAATGAGCACCTCTGTAGGCTGCAGCCGCCATGTATTCTCCCCGCGGACTTATTGGACTCGCGCACTTTTCCACGCAGAAGACGACCAGCCGCACAGTTTGTTTATACAATCCCGTAGGCAATGCTGCTGGAGGTGCAGCAATCGCGTATATAAACCCGTATACATACAACAATTGTCGAAGCTAGTATAAAGTGTATCGGACGGAGCCACCATTTGCTCGAGCACGGAAAGCGCTGCTGCAACGCTCTGCTGCTACTGCTGCTGCTGCTGAGTAATGGAGGACGAGCTCCGTCTCGCTCGCTCGCGGCCTTCTCCCTCCCTCTCACCCATCAGCACACAGAGACGCGCTTTTATAAGTATATATATATATATACATATACACACACACTTGCGCGCACTTATACACGCGCACGACTGATTTCGAGGTCCTGCTCCTTTTTTCTTCTTCTTCTTTTCGTCGGAGCGCCGCGGTGTACCTTATGTGTGTACTGTATTATACAGATGCCGTTTTTTTTTCTTCTCCTTTTGCTCACTCTCGCGCGCGCGCTGCACGCTTAAATAAATGAAGAAGGCAAATTATTACCTTGCTTCGTGTACGGCTTGAGCTCGCTCAGTCCCGGGGGTCAGGGATACGTATACGCGAGAGAGAGAGAGAGAGAGAGAGAGAAAAAGAGGAACACATCAGCCACGCGCGCAAGCTGATTCTCCGATAATGCATGCGCGCAAGTATATTAGCTACAGACGTTATATTATTACTATATATGATAATACTTATATACCTATGGTTGTTGCGCGAGCTAGCGCGCGAGAGAAAGTGAAGTCGATATTAGTGTTACCTGAATGACGGGAAACATGCTCTTTCTCTCTCTCACGCGCGCGCACTTTGCCTCCTGATAAGCCTGTGTGTGTATATATATAGGTATATAAGTTTCCCTCGAGCTTTTCCTATAATATATTTATATAGTGTGCTGGTGCCAGTATACAACGCGTGTGAAAAAAACGTTGCTCGCGAGAACGCTCTGCGCCTTGATCAGCAGCAGACACACTAGCTATATGTGCTATAATACTCTCTTGCCTTGACGTGAACACACTGCGCGCAGCTCAGGCCGAGTCTGCAAGCGGAGGATTGATCGGCCTCGAGCATGCGCCGTATTTTGAAAAAACAGCTGTTATACACCGCCCGGGTCTATTCCACGATTCAAAGGGTATTTCATACAGCAAGGATTTGAGATTCTCTCTGTGCGGGCGAACGCTGATTTTAGCGAGGAATAATTGCAGAAAGGACCTGCAGCAGACAATTCACCGAGAGAGAGAGAGAGGGAGAGAGAGAACGTCGTACAGGTTATGTTGCTGCGCGTGTGCGCACACGTGAGTTGCACAGAAGCTCTTGGCGCATACTCTGTATGTGTTTGTGTGTGTGTGTGTGTGCGTGCGCGTGTGTGTGTAAAAGGCCCTGGCAGCGCACACACAAACGGGTTATACGCTCTCCTGCACTTACCTACACAATTTCGAGGCACAGAGACGGGCTCTCTGGATAAATATGGTGGTTCTGATTGTGCAGCAGTGTACATATACGTGTATGCACCAGCAGGACTTTAACATGATGCTAAATGTGCAGAAACGGAATATGCGTGTAAATGCAGGTTATATTATATTATTTACGCGTGGCCAGAGAGTCAAACTCGTAACTTTTTTATCAGTCAATAGCGCTCGTTTACGTAAACAAACTTTGTGATATTTTTGTACATACGGAAGCGATGTTTCTTTTTCTTTTCTCTCTTATCTGCAGTGGCAGCAATGACGCGGTTTTTTTTTTATTTTAAAAACCAGTCGGCTCTGCCCTTTGGCGAACAAGCGAAAGAAAAGCAGACAAGCAGGGAATATGCGTGTAAGGCTCTCTTGTATAATAAAGAAGAGCCTGTGCAGTGTCGAGGATATAGCCTTATAGTCCGGATCACTGACACCGGAGAAGTTGGGACGACGCTATACGGATGAATTTTTTTTTCTTTTTCGTACTTGAAAACGTTTGCGTGTACTAGAGACTATAAATTTGAATATTAGGAATTGTGTAATGCACATAGGAGTAGCAAGAAGATATTGTAAAAAAAATTGCTGGAAACGATTTTCGAAGCACATTTCTGATGAAGCGAAACGTGTATACAGATATATCGAGGCATGACGACCAGTTTAGAATTAGCGCTAATTCCAGAGCAAACATGATTTTACGCTTTATGTCCTCGCATGTGTATCAGGTGATAATTTCTATGTTTATTTGTAACGCAATGTTTTTTTTCTTTTGTCGAACTACTGATGGATTTCGAATGATTATATATGGAAAAATCACAAGCTTTTCGTTCGCTTTAGCGACCAAGTAGGTCCGAGCCTCAATTTTGCGTTAAAAATTCATTTTTTTCACATGTCAGTCGATCGCACTACTAGAGCAGCACTTTCACATCCTCCAGTTTCAAGCACACGTCGTGCTCAAGTGTGCGTGTATACATACATTTTCAATAGAAAACATACGAAAATTTTTCCGACAATCACACGGCCAAGCATCAGAAATCCAAAGGAAGCTGCTCCGAAAAGCGAATCAGCGGAATGCTGCTATATGTATAACGTCGAGGCACATGTGTGTTGGCCCCCGTGCAGTGCGTGCGTGTACATATAGGTATACCTATATACACATGCATGCGCGAGAGAGTCAATCGTCGGTGCAGCAGCAGAGCAGCAGCTACTCGTGGCTGTCGTCGGTTAGGTTAGGTCGCTCGAAGGCCGGAGCTGAGCTCCGCCCCCGTTTTCACGGATACACGCGCTCTCCCTATATATATGTATATAGACACGCTCAGCACGTGTCTGTATATGTGCGCTAGCCAGGAGAGAGAGAGAGGTTTATCTCGTGGGGTGACTCTATATGTATATACATATATATATACAAACCGACACAAGCGCGCACGAGGGGAAACAGTATAGCGAGAGGAGAGCTACGAGCTTTTTCGGTGTATGCAGTGCGCATGCTGTATACATATACAGGGAAATAAAGCTTGGTGGGGGTAAAGGGGGCGGCACGCGGACTCGCGACGGGGGCTTTTAAACTACCCGCGTTTTTAAATGCCACCTACCACCGAGTGTGCTCGTGCGCACCTACACATGCTGCCTGTTCTTTTTCTTTTCTCGTTTTATTTTCGGATTTTCTCAAAGACGCGCGTGAGAAACGCGTTTTTCCCCCCGACCGAGTCGAGGGGAAAATATGCCTCGAAGGACCTCTCTTGACGCCATGTGTTGGGAGAGATGATATAGATACTCGGAAATCAGGGGAAATCGTTGTATTAGCTTTTTTCGAAGTGTCGCCGAGATTTTTGAATAGTAAATTGTACGTGCCCTTTTTTGCCTCCCACCCATTCGGGACTCGTGTGTATGGCGTCAATGCGCGAGAGAGTTCACTTAACCTAGAAAGATATAATTTTCGGAAAATAAAAGAAAAGGTACACTAATCTCTCGCGGGCGAGAAAGAGCGAGAAGCTAAGAATAGAGGCGCGTCTCTCTCTCGAGCAAGAGGGAATTATAGAGAAGAGAGAAAGTACAAAATAGTAGAAACAAAGAGCGGAGAGAAGGAGGATGGTGGAGGGGGGGGCAAGGGAGGGTGTAGGGAGATATATAATAGTGAGAGAGAGAGAGAGCGTGCACTAGTCTAGAAAAAGTAGCGCTATGTGTGTATATATGCGTGTGTATTACTGTGAATTCATGGTTCTCCTCTTCACGTCGTCGCAGTCCACGTAGTAGTCGTCGTCTTCTTCGTCGGCTAGTTTCACTCGAGGCTGACGAGGCGAGCTTTTCTCCTCTCTCGCCTGATGCTGCTGCTGCTTCGTTCCCCTTTGGCTTTTTGTCCCTTTTTTCGTAGCGTTCGCAGCGAGTCTCGGGCCAGATATTCAGAGGCCAGTTCTCGCTGGCTCTCGCGCAGTTTCGAGCTCCATGCTACTCCCTCTCTGCCTTTCGCACGTTTTGCTTTATTTTTCTCCTCTCTGCTGCTGGCCTCCTCCTCCTCCTCCTCTCTCTCTCTCTCTGTCTCTCGTCGATGATCGCGCACACGAAGCACACAGAAAATAAAAATCCAAAGCCTTTTTCTGCGTCGCAAGAGACGCGCAATGAGAGATACACGCACACCGTTCGAGTCTTTGCAATTTATTTATTTAGCGATATGCCAGAAATGAACGTAATACGTTGGTTTACTCGGCTTTACTGCGACGTAGCATCAGCAGAGGCACAAGGGAAGTAACGAACTGCGCGTTACGGTGCTGCGCGCGACTACTGCTGCTCCGACGAGACGCTGCTTATGCTGCAAACTGAACTTTGAAAAGGCTCTCGCGTTGTGCTGCTGCTACTGCTGCGGCAGGTCTCGACGGGAGAAAGAGAGAGAGAGAGAGAGAGACAGGCTGAGGCCATGAGTGCGACGTTGCCAGGTCGCGGCTCTATTTTAGACAGCCGCGAACTACAGCGATTTTCGAAGTGGGCTCGAGGGAGATCACAATGTATTTTTCGATTCCTGATGCGTACTAAAGATAATTTTTTTTGACGATTTTTTGGTATATCTTGGTGTGCTGTCTCGATGGTTATTCTAGTGATTTCGTTGCTCGGTTGGCCACCAAGTTGGCTCTGGTGCTGTTGCCATCGATTCGCTGTGCAGTGCGCTGGCTGACGGGCGGAAATAATTTTGGAACAGAACGACGATTTCATTGATGCTTTGCTGAGGCTTTGGAAAAATTTCTCTTGAGAATGTTTTCATAGGCTTTGCTCCGTATCAGGATTTTCAATAATCGATATACTTCTTGCATACTTGGCAACACGATTAATTCTCTGATGAATAAAGAAACGCCCATAAATAAATAGCAATACATTCAACTATCGCACGTGGATAAATGTCACTGCATACTTGTATCTATCTACTATATGTGTACTTTTTTTCAAAGACTGTCCATTGTCAATCAGGAAAGAACTTGATCCGATTTCTTCTTCGATGCATTTACACTGTAAGCCATTTCGAGCAACTTATTCGATGCGGTTAATTTTTATTTACTTAGTGTTATAAATGTTTGCTAATTTTGTATGATGTATTAGTATTGAGAACGATTTAGGCGAGTTCTCCCTTTTTCTGCTATGGACGACGTTATTCGAGATTTCGAATAAATATAACCTTTTCTTTTACGTAACTGAATTTACAGTGATGTATTAAAGTATACTGCATCGATAAAATATAATCCTTGTTTAAATAAAGCAATGGTTAACGCTCAATTTGACTGCATTGTTGAAGCAATTTAGCCAAGACAGTGGAATAATTGTTCCACGATTTTTTAAAATAATTTTATATTTTTACTCGAAATATTATATAGTATACTTATGAAATATAGTTCATGGTAAATTATTTCAAAATACGTACGTAGCACTTATTTATTTTTTGCTCATGCACAATTGCACATTCAGCTAAATTCAATTATGACACGTTATAGCTATATATACTTTGCTTTAAAAAAAGAATATTTTAGATGAAATTTACGACGGTTTTCAAACTTCTATAAGACTCATTTGCGGTGAGAATTATATTATAAAAATGACGTTGACTTTGTGAACGTATCATTTATACGTACAGCGTATGCATTTTTATTTTTCGCACCAAATACTCGTTAGGATTTTAGTATTAGCGAAGGCGATAATCAGATTTTGCTTTATTTATTGAAAAAAACTTTTAAGGTGACCTCTTCTTTTTATTAAATTGAATTTACTTTCTATAAATTAATACTGAATTATTGCATTACGCAAAAGTATAGGTCTATTTAGCTTATAAGATTAAATTTTAACTTTATTTACTACCAATAAAAACTCAGCGAAGGCGTGCAATCACTTCTTCTGAACTAAGTCAAATGAAATAATTCGATCAAATCACTAGACATGTCACATTTCAAGTAAAAGTCGCAAATTTTTAAGAGAAGAATACGACAGAGATCGAATAAATCTGGCTGAAGTGTTTGTACGTCATCAGAAGCAATTAAAAGAGATCTAAAAATTATATGGTCTATGTAACAGCTGCCGTTACTGATAGTTAGCAAACTAATTAAATATATAACCTTTATTTTTATACGTACGCTTAATTTAATACGAGCGTTGAAATGGCCAAAGTGCATGGACGCACACGGAAAAAATGTCGGAAGACTTCGTTTGAATTCAACATTTTTATTTTACGCCGTAGAAAAGGCTAGAGGCTAGGAAACATAATGTAGTTCTATGCCCCGGTGCAGGTAGAATTTATACCTGCGAACGAAATCGGTAAACACGAGTCGAAGGGATACAAGAAGAGAAAACTTTGGAGGAATATACATTAAAAGTTTTTTTTTCGTCGACAAACCGTATTAAACGAATTTTTGTAACTAAATATTAATATTAATTATTAACGAGCTAATGTTTAGTTATACAATTGTACAAGTATAGAACAGGCTTCCGACGTGACATCACGATGCTCATTGTGCGTCGTAATATTCACGAAATCGTCGTTGATAAATATGAATTTATTTTCGGACCGCTGTATCTTCTTAAAATAAATAATAACTTCGTCTCTCGAGAAGCATGAACACCGCGTGTTGCGCAATTTGTCAACGACTATATTTTTTATTCAAGAAAAAAAGAATCTATAATAAGGCATATACGGGCGCCAGAAATAAACGAGCATTCGTAGAACCTTTACTCTATTTATTTTTGTCATTTAGGTTACAGATTAGAATAATATCGAAATAACATTTTAACCATACGATTTGGTTTGATAAAATACATCGTACGCTTGATAAAAGCTAGTGATTATTCTGTATAAATGAGGCAATCGGCGTTGTACAATCACTGTGAGAAAAAACTAAACTAACTTTCTCTAATGGTGTGCATTGGAGTTTACTCGAATGTATTAATAAAGTCAGTAACTAAATCGAAGCGCACTTGGAAGATTACTACTTTTCGGCTGTATTATGTAAACAAAGTTTTCTTCAATGTTGCATAGATTTGGAAAGCTTGTTATTGCAATGACAAGAACTTTCACCGAAAAATGATCAAACCCTGCAAGGGCATTAGAAAAAAAACAACTCACAGAAAATCAAGTGTATATAGAGGAAAAGAATCAACTTTAGAAAAGTGCATATTCAAGTATCGATTTTTTCAAAGTTTAACAAAAGTAGGTCTAATCGAATTTCACTTCGGTGCAGCCTATAATTCCGTTCTAATCAAACAAGCAGAAAAATCGTTACGAAGTTGAGCAAGAAAAGCCAACTACTCCAGAGAGCTCGGCCAACTTGCATCAGACACACACGGACAGGTTCCCTTTGAAAAAAAAAAAACAAATAAACAAAACGAAGAAGTATCTTCATTTTCTATCTAACAGAAGAAGAAACTCAGCGCAGCTAAAATCAATGACACTCGCGCAAGTAGCGAATCCCGAGTATACATATATATTTATACACATACACAGGCGTAGGTACCAGCAGAGAGCTCGGCTCTCCTTCCCCTCTGGCCGATAAAAAAAAGGTATATACATTATAAGGGCCAAACAAACGGCCAAAGCGGCGGCGATCGAGAGACAGGCGGGTCATCTTCCTTCTCTCTTTCACTCTCTCTCTCTCGACATCAGAGACCGACGCAGTCGAAAAGGAATAAGAGAAGCATATAATAAAAAAAAGAGCTTTCCGGCCCCTTCCGAAGCCCCCCGCTCGCTCGCTCGCTCGCTCTACATCGCAGCCGCTGCTGCACGTAACGCGTGTATTAGTTATACAGAGATATACGTACAACACACAGAGACAGACGCGGACTCGAGCTCTCCTCGGGAATTACGAGTCTCATTTCGTAAGGCCGCGGAGGTGGCAGTCAGGCTATAGGCTCTAGTATATCTACAGTGTGATAGAGATACACACACACAGAGAGTAACAGTCTAACTCTAGGCATATACGTATATACGTATAGAGAGAAAGAGAAAAAGAATGTGGCAACGGTGGTTTTGAAACAGCTGTTGGAGCGGCCCGGACTGCTCGGTGCGCCCGCTTTCCGAGCCAGTAGAAGTAGCAGGTTTCCATTTAGCCTCGGCGAGCGCTAGGTTACCATTGGTTTCCTCGTCTCTTTCCCCGATAAAGCTCGCTAGCGATTGGCCCCTGATAAAAAGCTCGGCTCGTCTGGTCTGCCACAGCCGAGGCTCTCCCACCCCCGCCTCTATGCTCCCTACTTAACCTCCCACCATCAGAGGAGAGCCCGCAACAGTAACGTCAACATACTCGCGCACACCATCACGGACATGGCCCCAGCACGCCGCCGCACAGATAATAACGAAAACTTTCGTATGCCTACACCCCTTTGATATGTTACAAGCTTGATGAGTATTATATTGCAGCTATGATGTACTACCTGCTTGCGAGAAATCGAGAGGCGAATAGGTCGTGTGTGAGAAAAACGGAAGCTCTGCTGCAGCCAAAAGAAAGAGAGAGAATGAAACGAGCGCGTACTAATTACTTAAAAGTATTACGTATGCTCATTATATAGCTAGACTGTATAATACATAAGAATAGGCTTCTACTCACCGAGATGAAGAGGAGCGAGACTGAGCTGCTCCTACGGGTGTTTCGATGCTGCGCGATTCACACGTTCCCTTCGTCCTTCCTCTTCTACTTCCTCTCTGAACTCGCTCTCGAATCTATGCGGAGAGAGAACTGCTACTGCTGCTGCTGCTGCTCGCGTTGTTCTCTATCTTTCTCTTCGTGTATATGCGACTGCTGCCCGCACTCTCCTCTCTGTTTCTGTGTGTCTGCAGCCTCGCAATATTACGCAACTCTCTGTCTGTCTGTATATCAAGTATAGAACGCTGAATTTTCGAGATAGCGATATATAGGATACAGAGACGTGCTGCTTCGACGATGCTCTTCGACAACTGCTGCGAGAACCGCGACGACGACGCTCCCTCTACTCACGCGGCTCGAGAGATGACACGTGAAACACGCTTGTATATACAACTCAACAATACTCGTTGCGCGATCTGTATGTTTACTCTCTGCTGAGGTTTTTTTCTCTGCCCGCGCGCGCGTGTACTGCCCAAAACAAGACTCGATCTGCGGCGCAGTCAGCACACTATCTGTGTAATAGCGATACTATAGATTTTCGTCCTGTTTATACACGTTTTATGCGTATATACTTGTGTTATGTTGCTGGATAACCTACTGCTAGTTGCGTCCTCTCTTGTCTGTTTCGTTTGTCTGTCTAGTCTGGCTCTGGCAGGTCGAGACTTGACGCGAGCGATCTCTCTGTTTTACCTTTTTTACCCCCAGGACGTCAGCGCCCCCATCGAAAACTAACTTGATCGCCGAGATTCTACTTTTTCTCCATCTAATTACTCATACAGACTAAATTATACTTTGATTGATAAAATACTTTTTCATGAATTAGTTGCAAGATTTTATCGTTACTGGTATTTACTTGGTTATGTGCGGACAGACGGCTCTGATTCTTTTTTTTTCCTATTATTTGTCATTTTTGGTTAAACGTGGAAGAAGTATGCACAACAAAGGAAAGTAACGATCGTCGAGCTGTATGTCTATTCGCTATTCTTCGAAGTATAATTGAAAAAATTGTTTTTTTTACGGTAATCGAGACTGATATCGATGGCTTGAGATTACGTAGGAATTACATAAAAAGTCATTGCTCTAGAGTTACATGTTATGAACTCAAGAAATTCGTCGAGAAAAAAATTTAATTACGATTCGAGTCTGACAAAGACATCAGAAGAGCAGCAACGATTATCGATTACTCGCCGTTTAGTATATTTTTTATAGGCTTACGTTATTTATACTGAAGTAATTACCGTCCAAGTCTGAGAATTGCAGAACAATAAATAAACACTCCTTCCGCGATAACGTATGTTTATAGACTGAGATCTGAGAACAAAAATACACTCTTGCCTCTTGCTTCAACAGTCCAACTCCAACACAGAAACCCACTTTAGTTACTCGATAGTGGCGCTCGCGTCTAACGAATTTTCCTTTGCGTCGTCTGCACGTTCTGTGAAAAGCGAGAACGAATATTTACTTCCAACGTCGACAGAAAATTAAAAATCACATTCTATTATTTAAATTATTGGCAGTAAGTTATTTTTTCGTGTTTTTTTCATAACGATATAGATATGAATTTCATGGAGGAACGTAAATTTCGCATTTATTCACAGTCACGTTTGAAAGTTATTTTTGTAAGGTTCGCGCGCATCTGCGCTGTGATGTGAGCGGGAAATATAAAAATTGTTTAGACTGTTGATTACTTATATAGCTTCTTAAATGGAATTTACAGGTGAAAACCAACTATCAAGAAATATTTTGAATTGTACCTTTTTGTTATAAATTAATGAAAATTCTTGAGAATAAATTCATGATTAGAGGTTTTCAGAGTTTAGCTGAAATACGTGACTTTAGAGGAAAAAGATGCCAAGCTGAAAAAGGAGAGTATAATTTGGTTCCCTCCTGCGGTTTGAGACAATGACCCCAACTGGGAATACCGTGGAGCCTTTAGCCGATGTCGTTGTCCTTGTCGATACTGCTGCTGCACATGTGTTTGTGTTACCACACTCGCTCGACGAGGGGTGTGTAACATTGACTCAAAAAGAGAAAGTCAGATCTTGATTTTCAAGAAAATCTTGAGAGACGAGTTTTTTTATAATTAAAATATTATTTTTGTTTGTGACGAATTACTGAATTTAGAAAATAAATTCCTATATGTCTATGTTTTTGTTTATTCAACAGTATTTACTGAATTTTATTAGTTTACAATTTACAAGGTATAAATTATCTCGAAAGAAAGCATGAAAAACAGTATTCTAAATAATGACCATACAAAACCAATGATTACAAACATACAATATGTATATAATTTTAATAAATCACATAATAAATACTTCATACAAAAAACAATCCAAAACTCAAGGGTTTTTATTGCTGTGTCAAGCATGCAATAACAAGAGCATGGTATCACAATTTAAACAAAAGAAAATAAAAAAGTACAGAAATATACATTCAAAGATATTTCCAACGGTGAAAAAATTAACTAACAACATCAGGCTAACGTTTTTTACTTATCAACAATGCTGTTCAATAATTCTTTTAATGAATCTTCATTAATAGTCTGTAGTGTAGAAAGATTACCATTAGTTTCACTAAAGTTTTCTACTACACTGTTATTATCAACTTGGACGGGATTTATGTTGCTGTTCATTGGTGGAAAACAGTCAACAGCTTCAGATGTATTTTCTTGATTATTTACCGGCGATGATAGCCTTAAGTGTTTCATTTCTGCCGATGGAGAGGACAATTCATTTTCTAAAGGAGACATTACCATAGAAAAAAAATCAGCTGTGTTATTGGATTGATCATTACCATTTGTTTTGTCGTAAGAAGTGTCATTTGTCGGAGTTTGATTCCAAAGTTCACTAGCAAATTCATTAGTAAGTTCTTTTTCAATAAATTGCTTTGAAATGCTGCTATTAGGTAATGGCGAATCGTTGTTTGTGGTTGGAGATCCATTCCATAAATTTGTATCTTTTAGTACACTTGAAACTATTTCATCTGCTTTGGCATTGCTCTCTCTGTAATCCATGTCATTGCTTGACTCTTGATTCCAGATATTACGTAAAAAGTCATTGCTTCCATTTGAATTTTCTTTATTTTGTTCTATATTGTTGGTATTCGTCTCGTGATTATTTTGGTCTTCAACGTCTCGCTTTCTTTTTAAGACATGATTACCACTTTCATTTAGGACGAGAACGTATTGATTTTCTTCGTTTGTTATTGGTTTATCCATACTTTGTTCGTCTTGTGAAGAAGAATCGGGCGTATCTCGCATTTCAGAACTATCTTGCGATTTTTCACAAGCTTCTGGTCGTAATGAATCAGGTGATAGCAGTGGACATTTGTGAGTTCTTTGACTGACCTATTCAATTATTTTCTTTTTTTTAATGTTTCGCAGATAAAATAGTGAAATATGAAGTGTTCAAAAAAAAATTTTTAACATTACCTTGTATCTAAAACTTTTTCCACAAGAATTGCATTTGTATGGCATGACTCCAGTATGAATGCGGCGATGTACCAAATATGAAACTCGTTGTCGGAAACATTTACCTATAAATGTATAACAATGTTAACGTTTTTTGCAACTAGTCTCTTAATATAATTTAAAAACTCACCAAAGCTTCAATTTATAGTTAAAAACACATGCAACAGCAATCTTTGCACACTTTCTGATATGCATGTTAGTAGGAATTAGAAAACTGTAAGTTACGGATAACAAAGAATATTTTGGTGCGATTGGTCGTACCACAAGTTTCACAACCGAACGGTTTCTCTCCCGTGTGAATACGTTCGTGATTGTGCAATGTGGAAAGCTCCTTGAATGAACGGCCGCAGGTCATGCACGTGTGTGGCTTATCGTCTTTATGATAGAGCCTGTGTTTATGAAAAGACTGTTGAAATGTAAACGTTTTATCGCACAAGTTACACTTGTATGGCATTTCACCGGAGTGAAGCCTCTTGTGCTTTTTCAAAAAGTACTTGGTGGTAAACATTTTGCTGCATACGTCGCACTCCCATTGTTTGCTTTCGTGAACTCTCATATGTTGCGTGGCATGTGCTTCCTGTAGAAACGCACATTTATTAGTTTTTCCAGTAGTAATTTCATAAAATTCAAAAATTATTCAATCAGAGCCTGACCTTTCTGAAAGATTTCCCGCACACTGAACAGCTGAATCCACCTTCGATTTCGGTACTTGGCAAAATTTCTGGTTCCTGCATCGATGGTGGATGATCTTTTTTTTGCTCCTTCTTTTGTTGTATGTCTGCATCAAAATATTTGATTTTAGTATTGGCAACGTTTCATCCGATAATTTGTTCCCTTACCTCTGATAGAACTTGACGTGTTGAACTTCGGATGAGCTACCCTCATGTGCACCATCAGACTACCTCTCATCTTGAAAATCTTGGTGCAGAGATGGCACGGGTAGTTTTTCATTAGAGACTCAGGTGCTGCGTTCGAGTCCTTTGCTTGAATCATGTGCACGAGCTGCTTGTGAAGCAAAAGGATATTCTTGTCCGGAAAATGAAAACCGCATACGTTGCAGCGCTCGGTTCGTTCACTGGCAGAGAGTATTCTCGTGGATTTTATACTCGGTTTCATCGGTGTCGGTTTTTCCGGCCTCGAGCAGTCGTAAGAGTCGTGGAAAGTTCCGAGAGGCGAAGCCGTGATCTGCGCATTCTTCACGAGATCTGCCAGTCTATCGGTGTGCGAGGGTGGGAACTTTGTTTTCTGAAATCATAATTCTCAAGTAGAAACAGTCCGCTTTGACCAGATAATAATTTATAATGATCATTTTACATTCGTGTCGTCGGCGTTACTGTTAGCGGCTGAAGGAACTTCGCTTTGTACAATCCTGCCGTTTACGTCGATCTCTTTCACGATAGTTATCCGTCCGTTGCTCTGGTCCGTACGCTCAGAGGCTTCGACACTCGTCGACGTAGCAGGTGTGGTCGTCGAGGTTGCCTGGTAGATACCAGCTGTCACTGTTTCCTGGCTCGTTGAGAATATCTTTGACTGCGTGGGCGTGACGTTCTGCAGAAAGATAACTTGGCTGGGTGCGTTGATATCAGAGGTAACGTTCTGCAAGGAGACAAACCAAATTAAAAAAAAAATTCGATTCAACAAAACATCTTAACGTCTATAATACTCATACCTGTGCGTTATTGACGGATATGACGTTGTTGGCATCCTTGATGGCTGTCAGGTTTCTGAAGTTCTCGATCTCGTCGATCGGTATATAGATCCCGCTGCCGGTGTTCTCTCTAGCAGACTCTTGGTTCTTGCAGTTGACCTCGACGGCCTGAGCAGCAGCGGCAGCGTTGAGTACGTTCCAGGACTGGATGGGTATGGTTTGGGCGTTCCTCACCTCTATGATCTTGGCCGTCTCGTTGCCACCGCCAACGACGGCGTTGTTCAGGTTGATGCTGTGACCGAACAGGTGGATGGTCAGTTTGTCGATACCGAGAAGCACCTCGTTGCAGACTGGACAAGCTAGTGGACGAGTGGCCACGTTGACGAGGCCAGCGCGCAAAGCGTCCAGGGTCAGGAAACTCGGCTGCGAGCACAGCGGACACGCGAGCAGACGGGCGCACATCTTGTAGAGAGTTTTTGTTTTTACGTTGCAATTTTCAGAGTTCGATCATAGCATTATTGCGAACGACACTATGATAGTTGCACAAATTTCGAGAAATGAGTTTACTTTGCCTTTTACAAAAAATACGAATAAATTTCTATTCATAAGTTCGTCTAAAGCAGAAGTATACATATGCGATACATGTATGTTTTTTCTTGGATCACAGTGCGAAAAAATATAGACAATTTTTTTTATTATGCTACATCACGTTTCGCTCTGCGTGCTGTACAGATTCATTTTCATGAAACGTTGTATCGTTCAAAATTCTTTTGTTCATCACTCAAAAGTATTTGTAAAAGTTATTGATATTTCCAATAATGAGAATTATTCATAAAGCAGTGAAAAAAATAATCTGAGTTACGTTTGAACGGATCGGTAAAAAGCGACAGCAACATTAAAATTGCATGCAACGTTTACAATCAACATTTGATTTCAACCTGATCCGGATTAATTGCCACAATAACGATTGATCACATCAACTATCAAACTGCGCTAATAATAGCAAATTTTTTGAATCGAATGAATGAAATTCACCTAGCCAGACACTATAATCGCTATAACTTCTTGCAGACTTCTCTGCGCAGACTACGCAACGTAGACAAGAGCGACGTTATTTTCGTCGCCGCTTATAGAAATTACAAAAGCGCTGCGCGAGAGTGTGTTTCTTCGATCTCTGGTCCCGCAGTCACACGTAAGCCACCGACGAGCTGAAAAACAACGATGCAGTAGTAGCAGCAGCAGCAACGGTAGAATCAACGACGACATCGGCGCTCGCACAAGTCCAAAAAACAACCATGATCCACGCTTGCGGATGGGATATACTGCACGCGAAGGGCAACAGACTGCCAAGTGTTCCGCGCTTCAAAAATACACCTGCAGCCATCTGCGGCTCCACTAAAGCAACGATGACGGGCATCCTTGATGACGAGCACGACGTGTCGCGCGTATTCCTCCCAAACTTGACCCAGATTTTTCGCGCGCGGAATACTGCGGCGGCATCTCGCCAGTCTACACCGCGGCCAACTGATTTTCACGCGGAAGTCCAAATGAAAAACTCCCGGACTTGGTCTTTTTCACTCTCCCTCTCTAAATCGCGCAGCTGTTCTAAATACAGAGACCGAGACCGATCTCGCGTTGTCCCGAACGACGAGATGAGAGCCGCCGATAGCAGCTCAGTATTCTTGGCCGCGGCGGACGACGATTTCTCCGTGCGCGCGCGCTCGCCCAACCAATGGCTAAATTTAGAGGAGATCTTTTGGAGCGGGGCGGATTTTGTTTAACAAGTTCGCTGCTGTAGCAAACACTTTTTATGCCCAGTCAAGATTTTAACTATGCTTTTCATAGTACTGCGTTTCTTGGAATGTTTGCATTGCTTGCACTTGCACAGCAATAAACCTGTTGGACTTTGCAAAAATAACGACAGAGGCGATTTTTTGTAAAAAGATATCTAGATTCTTATTGCGATTAATGGTATCCTTACACGTACTAACAGTATAAAAAATAATAATATGTATATATATATCCTAGATTAAGAGGACTCAGCTTAAGAGGGGACACTTGTACGGAAGGCCATCCTTACAGCAGTATTCTCGACCGGCGGAGAGATTCGTGTTGATCCATTCGTCCTTGCAGTTTTTGATAAATAAGTATGCCTACACAGAAAATAAGCATAAATGTATTGATACAATTCAACATTAATTGAACAAATATTTCATTTACATACTTAAAATTTTAAAAGATTTTTACTTACTCTTTCTTTGTGACAGTCCCTATCAATAGATCCACATAGAATGCTTGGGCTGTTGGGCAAATGCTTGACAATCTGAAATATTTAAAATTGAATATTAATCAATATTAAAGTCTTTATTTTTTAATTGTAATTGACGTTTTTACGGATGAGAAATAAGCAATTGTAGTCCAATACATACTCAAAAAGCAACTCTATATTTTGTAAGTAACAGATAAGAACTTCTTTTAGCAACAAATCATTTAATTACAGTTACTAAACTATTCTTTAAATACCTTCATTTTATTACGTCAGCGTTATTCAACTTTTAAAGAATGATAAACATGTAATTGAGAAATTAAAAGTCAATTTGTCAAATGCTGATTAAGATATTTCAATCCAAGTGAAACTTTTTACGGCAAAGTAACGTAATTTTACTCATACTTACGACATCCAAACATTTATTAGTGCACATTTTATTGCCAACGTTAGTGCAAGGAAATGTATCAGATTGCTCATGTAGAAGGGCTGGATTGCCTTTAGGTTGTTCTTTGCTTCCTTTCTTAAATTGTCCACTTAAGAATACTCCACAAGTACATGCAATTGCAGGAGCTTCTGTTGTTGAAGAAGAGACTGGAGTTTCAGTTGTGACAGTTGTGGATGAAGAACTTTCCGTAATTGAATTGTCATCAAGAGCATTGGCAATTGATATAAGTAGTAACACAAAGAAAGTTGAGTACATCATGGCCTGTAAAAAGAATATTGGATGTAGGTTTTCATATTAGCAGATTAGACTTTTTAAAATGATGTCAAATTGATTTTGTTTCATAGATTGTATGTCAAAAAAGATCTAGAAAATTTTATCTACTATTATAACATTAAATAGTTTAGCTTTTTTATGTGAAAAAATATATTTGACTTTAATTCAAACACTTGAAAAACCATTGAAATATAATAAAGATTTTTGCGAGATTGTATTTTCAAAGGGCTTTTAAAATTAAAATATACTCACTGGACTTTCTAAAGGTTGTCGTAGCTTTGGTGGATCAAGAATAACTGAGTCCAGTGTTACAGTTTTCTTGCTTTATCCTCTTACAATGTTTGTGTAATTAGTGATGAAATGAATACAGTTGAAAATGAAACTGCTGGCTGTGCAAAATTCTAAATGTTTGACGTAATGTTCACATTCACATGACATACATGACTTTATAAAGACCTACTTTTATATGTACACTTTCTCCAACGCGATTTTCAAATTAAATAAACTTTCATCATGCATTCCATAGAGTAAGTAATAAATATATTACTGACTTATTTGGTAAATATAATTTTTTTAGTTTTATTAGCATTTGTTACTAATTTAGCTTCTCCTTCCATGACTATCCTTTCTGAATTCGCTATGCATGTGTATTTGCACTTTACTATCTTTCTTACAGAGGTGATTTCCACTGATATTTCAACTGTGTCACCCACATAACAAGGTTTCGGGTATCGAATAATTTGCTCAACAACAACTGTGCCAGGACCAGGCAATTTGGTACCAAGTATACCAGATAGTAAACCATTTAAGAATGCCCCGTGTACAATATTTCTGGTGGAATTAATGTGTATTGGATTGTAATCATTGGTTAACTTTGCAAATCCAAGTACATCATCTTCAGTAACTGTCCTTTGAATGGAAACTCTATTTCCTATCTTAAGATTTTCCAGAGCTTCTGTTGGGGAACCGGAAGATACTTTTGTGCAATATTTCTTTGCAGAAGCTAGCATAGTACGAAACATTTTGCCCTTTTTCATTGTTTTTAAAAAACTTATAAATATCTTTTAAAAAGGTGCAGTACTTGTACTTGAAACTGCAGTACTTTTTGTGTTCTTGTCTATGCCTGCGCTATCACTTGTAACTTGACTAGTACTTGAATCATCTATAATAACTATACGCTTACGCTTACTTCCACTGGCACTTGTGTTTACTGCTGCAGTTGAATCCAAACTTAAAGTTTCACTGTCACTTCTAATTACAGTTGCACTTGCAGCCGTGCTAGTAATTGTACTTGTTTGCTTATTGCTTTCTGTGGCACGCTTACTTGTACTTGTTGCTTTGACTCCACAATAATCTTCCAAAAAGATAAGAGCTAAATTCTTCAAACGTTTATTTGTACCATTTGCAAATTTCTGAATTTGTTTTACATTTATAGGATTTGCAATTTCCTTTTTAGACTGCTTTGTATTAAGGTATAATAATGTTGTAAGAGCCGAGATGACTATGTGTTCTTCACTTCTTGATAAGAGATTAGAAATTAATCTCACTCCATGATTGCGTAAAATATATTCTCTACTGTAAGGTTCTGCAATCATACATAAAAGTAAGTACCATGTGTCTCATTGCATGTTGAATCTATTAGCAGAGAAGTATACTAACCAACAGCAATATTACAGATGCCACCAATTGCAAATTCAACTAGTCTTGGATTGTTCTCATCCAGCGCCAGCATAAATAGTTCAAGTACTTTTAGCCGTCTGAGAAAATCGTAGTTAACTGGATCATATGCAAAATTTGCCAAGTTTGCTAACACTTGTTCTTTGTGATCTGAAAATCAATGATAAACCACATAATTACAAAAACGGATACGTTTCAAATGAAGTTTCGTACTTTTTTCACAAAAATGACATCTCTCGTTTCCCTATCTCCAAAAAAAAATTTGCGTCCACCATATAAAATTGTTTTTCATAGAAATTCACAACATTTATAACGAAACATAACCATTACTTAACATTATATACGAAGAAGCCATTGACGACTTACCTCGGGACTTGGTTGTTTTGTACTCATTGACCAGCTGCTCGAGGAAAGAGAGGCGTCCGATCCCATGTTTCCCGGTCTTCTTTATCAGCTGCTCCTTCGACGAGAACATTGCTATTTATTCAGAGATTTCCTCTCGCGAATCACCATTATTGCTGTATGCGTTCACTCTTTGCGCATATATCGAACCTCTCGCACTTTCACTTCTGTATAACCTCTACAAGCTTCTAACTTGTTTTCATGCCTTCCTTTGCCGGTTGAGCAAATTTTTATCTCGGCAAATTCTCGCGTTTACTTACAAATAATCGAGCTAAAGTAGCCTAGATCTTCACGCCCTATCAACTCTCAATTAATTGCGTAAGATTGTGGTTAACTATTGTCTCTCAAACGCCCGCGCAAATAGTACCTAATACCGGCGGGGTTGTGGAATTCCTCGATCCCGAGAACATTTTCTAGAATTGTTTTCGCTGCTGCGCGCTGCTGGCATCTACGACGGTTGAGGGAATTTCCTGTTTTATCGACGTTACGAAGGGTTTTTGTTTATTTCTGCGGCTGAAGAGCGGAAAATAATAAGCGTTCTCTTTGATAGAATGAAATAATACTTATTAATAGCTGTGTAGAATCGACAGGATTATATGAGAATTATTGTGCAAATTCATTTATCGTTGAACTTTCATTTACTAATAAAGTCTTTTTTTTTTAAATTCAACGGTTTTTTTTTGGAACATTAAGAAAAATATTTGACTCTAGCAGTGCCTCGTAGGACGTATACCTTTTTTCTCTGAAAAACTTCTTTGTTCGTCGAAAATCTACTGGGCATCGCGAGTTGCGTTTAGTGAAAAAGTCATTTTATTGGAAGTTTTTAACTAATACTTTGTAACAAAATACGGAGATATGGAAACTCTCGATGAAGCAAAACTTGTGGAGCAAATTGCAAGTGAGTATACTTATACATATATAAAAAATAATTTACGAGAAAGAGACAATTAGCAAAGAACGACGTATGTACATTCAATTTTATCGTTCGCAGTTTATGAAAACAAAATCAAAGCAATTAAAGACAAAATTGGCGATGAACTTCGAACGAGGCGAGATTACAAAGAAAAACTTAAAGAAGCTAAGAAAAGAGAAGCTACGCAAATTCTCATTTTAGAAAGGTATATATACATATACAACTTCGATTATGTTACATATTTACTACTTTATATATGCATCAGGTGTTTGTCATTTCTCAGATTAGACGAATATCAGAAAATAGTTAACCAACAGATCGAAGCGGCCGCAAAAATGGAAGATACCGAATCGATTAAACAGTTGACTTTGATTGAAAAATACGAAAGTATGCTTCGTGAACAGCAAGAAATCTGGGCGAAATATGAGGTTTTGTATATAATACATTTGATATATATTTCTCAAATTTCTCGTATTTATATTCTTACAATGACAAAAATTTTGATTGTCAAGACGGCGTATGAGGATTTGCCGTTAGCCAAAGAAAGACGAGCATCGGAATTACAATTATTGAAGGTCACCATTCAGAACAAGCTAATATGTCAAAAAATCCAAGAGACGAAGCGTATCTTGAAAATGAAGGCACAAATCGGCAGACGACTTGCTCACCTGAAAATCATTGAATTTGCAAAATTCTACGTTGAGCATAAGAAGAAAGAAATACGCTGTTCCAAGCTGGCAAACAAAGTGAAAAGTCTAAAATTTCAAGAGAAAGAATTGCGATCAGAGGTTTCTTTTTCATATTTTTTTTTTATACCTGGGTTTCGAAGATTATTATAATAGCAACGCGAAAAATATTTGTACAGGTTGAACGCTTGGAAAAGCAGGCCGTTGAGTCAAAAAGAAGGGAGTCGGCAATCACCAAATCATCTATGCTATCACAACAGCTTCCTAAAGTAGATCTATCTGCTTACATAATTTCCAGAGACAAACGCGACGATGCGCTTGGTAAACATGTTTTTTTTTTGTCGCTGATTTGAATTATGCTATATATATTTTAGTTCAAATAAAATTTTCGTTTCCTAATTTTTTTCCTCCTTAGATACCCAGTCTATAAATTCTTATAAGTTGGAACAGGAATACGTGAATAGCGATATCTATATGAATCAGGATTCCAGTCAATCAAGTGATGCTATAATGACGGAAAACAATTTAGGTAAACAATATATAACACGTCGTTAAAACTGCAGCTTCATGAGTATATTAAAACTGCACTTTTGCATTTTTGCAGACAAAGAAAAAAACAGCCAAGGACTGCTGAATGACTCGATGGATATTGATGACGACGAATACCATCATCAGGAGCAACATGTTCAATCTAATCCTGAACCACCAAAAATGCAAAAGTTTCAGAAAACTGCAGTCGATCGAAAAGTGAACTTCAATAATCACGAAAGTGCGCGCAATAATGCTGAAAAACAATCTACTGAATCAAATCAAAGGAAAGTTAACCGAGAAAATGCGATGAGTAACGAAGAGAAACAAGATCAATCGCGGAAATCCAAAAATGTATTCAATAACGAAGAAAAACAAGTTCATTATAATTCAGCGAATGGGCAACAGCAAAGAACGCGAAATTTTGAACAAACCAATGAAAACGAGAGAAGATTGAATTCGAAAAATGTATTTAAAGGCCAAGAGAAAGAAGTTCAACAATCGAGGATGCGAAATTTCGAGCAAGTCAACGAAAACGAGAGAAGGACGAACAGTAATACAGCGAAAAATTCGCATGGAAACCAGCTCGACACTTCGCAAGTGAACGAGGGGAACAGCACTAAACGCCGAGGTATCTATATTTTAACAATATTATTAAAATTTCGATTTGTACGATCACAATGAAAAAAAAAAATCTGTTTCGTAGCGAATACATCCAAGCAACATAGCAAAGACGACGAGCAGCAGCTTATGAATCGTTCGAATCCTTCCGAGCGTCCTGTTCCTACCCCAGCAAAGATGGCAAAACACATTTCGTCGGAGCAACAGCAGCAACAGACTCATTCGCAGTCACCCAAGGATAATAGAGATCCGGTACAGTCTAACTTCAACCGGGACTTGTCGAAACTTCCGCAAGGCAACAAGCCTTACATCAAGTCATGCGAGCGCGTTAATTATCAAAATGTCTTACTGCAACCCCAGGTGGGTCTTGACAAGAATAAAAAAAAGAACACATTAGCCTTGTTCGTAAATTGTTCTAATCATCAATAACTTCTGATATACGTTGCAGAGAGAGACAGCAAAACCACTCGTGCAAGCTATGCCGATCTCGCCTATGGAAAGTCTTTTGAGCAATTCGACGATCCAGACGCGTAGTTCAACAGATCAGCAACAGAAAGATCAACCACAAATGTTTAGATCCGTTTCGATGGACATACAAGAAGCACTGGTCAATGGGAGTCCTATTAACTCCATGAATAATATGTTGAACATGGAAACTCCGAGTATGATATCCGGAATGATGGACATGCAGGCTGATGCAAACTCTGACATATCAATGATCCTTGGCAGTGAGATCACGGAACCAGGTGGTAGCATGGAGTTGGTCAAACGTTTTTATGATGGTAAAGAATTTTTGTTTTTATTTCATGATAATGGAACACAGCCTCTGTGTAGCTTATTTATATGCTACAATTTTATTACACTGTATATCACTTAGTTGCAGATTCAGATGCAAATTCAGAGGACGGTTTTAGCTATGATAAAATGGTTCAGAAATTTTGTTCACCGATCGCAACAAATCCAAGAATAGAACAACCGCAGCAAGAGAAACAGCCAGTGGATAGTGCTCAGTCTAAAAGTCAAGAACAAAGTATTTTAAATAGTTTTCATTTTTAATAACATCTTTAGTATGGATTTTTCTTAATTGTGCTATCGTTTTTTCTAGGAGATCAAAACTTTACCATTTCTAGCCACCCCGTCAAGAAGCAAACCAATCCGTCTCAACGATTCTTTTAAAAAGAAAGATTGCACCGTTTACTCTTGGCATATCTTTTTACTTTATTAACAAAACATTTAAACACTCTTAATTCGATAACTGTTTTTTTATATTAAACGATCAGTTCTATTATTATCCCATTATTTTTAAAGCAAACAAGCGTTATCGATTGAAAATTATCTGTTAGCAATCAAGTGTATAATACGATAATCATTTTTTTTTGTTACAAGTTACAAGTTACTAAGAATAGCTTGACTTTTTTATGCACTTGTATTAACAACGTAGCGCAATGTCTCTTCGCGAAAATACAGTCCAATAAAACACATAACATACAAGATTAAGAGATAAGTATAATCATTCAATTATGAGCATCCCATTATATTTTGGCCAGCGAATGCACAAAGTACAAAACCGCCGCGTCCCCCAATTCATCATACACACACAAGAGAGAGAGAGAGAGAGAGAGAGAGAGAGAGAGAGACACAGCGCGGTTTTATTCCTAAGATCTCTAATATAATACGATGTATAAATGCAGGCGAGTAAACAAGGCCGACGTCGCTGTGTCGCCTGCAGGAGTATACATAGAGTTTTCACGGAGAATTATCGCCTTAATAGATTGACTTAATCAATTCGGTAAGACGAAACCGCGACGACTACGATATTAATCATATATGTACGTTCATATGTCTAGCGCCGCGTCGGGTATTTCCCGATTTTTCCCCACAGCGCAAGAAAGAAAGATGACTGCACTCATAATATAAATAATACAGTGTCCGAGAGTCTTTGATGAATTCCACTTCCTTTTTAATCTCGAGAATATGCGAGAGAGAGTAGTCGGCTCGTAAAGAGAGCGGGAGAGTTTGAATTGACGCCGCACACAGCATCATCAGCGAAAGCTGCGTGCGTGTACAAAGCCTTAGTGAAAAATATCAAAATTAACTCCTTTTCGCCGTGAATAATCGGGGATTTGTGCACGCTGCGAATTAATTTCATCAGGCAGAGCTTTATAATTATTACGACGTTCAGTGTGTGCAGCAGAGATATTTAACTCGTGTGTATGTGTGTGGGTTGCGGAAGAAAAAAAAACGACGCGAAAATAATTATAACTTATATACACACACACACGCAGTATTATCGTAAGTCGTTGCAGGGTGTCAAGACGCTTTTTAAAGCGCGCGAGAAGCTTTTTTCTCACGACACCATTTTCTTAATGCCGCACACGCTACCGCTCATTAATCTTTCAGCTTCTTTCTCCGCGTGAAAAAAAAATGAGACGGTGTGAGCTGAGAGTAGACTTCGATATATATATCTAGGTGAAACATACAATCTAGAGAAAAACATTAAAAAGAACGCTTGAAAGCTCGAGGGTGAGAGAGAGAGAGAGAGAGAAGCGTTAGTTTTTCTAATAACACTGTAGCTCTCTGAAAATTGCACGAGTTTTATTTCGTTTTATTTTTCTATGGTTTTATATATGGACCACGAGATAAAACGGCGCATATACAGCTTTGGTATTATACATTATTTCAAGCGTTAGTTTTTTCTTTTACACTCGATGTATATATAGACATTCTTTAGTTTACACGAAAAGCAATTGCAGCAGAGTGTATACACGCGACAACAACTCTCGAAGACACCGCGATATTCGTCGTATAAAAAGCGCCGGCGACACGCGCCCGGCGCGTTCATGTAGTGGCCATTCATTATACTGGCATGCGTGCTTGCGCTCTTTCTTTCTTTCTTTCTCTGTCGCGTGCTAGATCAGAGGAGAGCGCACGGGTTATATAGGCTCGCTCCCTCGTATTATATACTTATACCGGACGATTGTTGAATTGGACTGTGTGTGTGTGTGTATGCATTTTTATGTGTACTTTCACTTTCTTTGATATAGATGCGACTAAAAATAATGTGTATGAATGGTGGAGTGAATGCGCTCATCTCCTAAACACTTATATTTTGTTGAATGAAATAATTTTTAAAATGTAAAAAAAAACGAATCTATTCTATTTTTTTTTCTAATAACGATGTATAATTCCTTTATGTTCGTATCAGTGATAACCCGTAATATCCGGAGAGGTATTAGCAAGATATTATATAAATCCGCAGATTTCTGAATAATAATATTTCTTAATAATTTTGTATAATGTGCATCTAATCAGCACGTCAAAGTCAATTGAAACATGCTTTCCCAATTCAAACATTCGACGCGGCAAAGTCGTTTGAACTCGACAACACCATCAGTCGCATAACATTTCCCTATACATATCCGATTCTAGTCCATCATACACTATACCTATATATGTATTCAAGTAGCCGCCGCCGTCAACTATGCGGGAGTACGTTTATTATATATAGCAGCTCGTTACGCCGCTGATGCTGGTTCATGTACTTACGTCTTGGTCCCTCCCTCTTTAGTAATTTTCATATGTGTGCGCGAGCGCCCCTCGGCCCGTATTATATACGTTGACGGACCCAAGATCGAGCTCCGCTATATAAAGGCCGCCTAATCTTCCGCCCGGCTTCTCAGTCAGATGACGACGATGATGCGCTGACCTCGTGTTTGACACACGTACGCCGACTACTTCAAAGTTAGTGAAGCTTCTTCTCGTGTTTTGCTTTGTTGATTCTCGCTGTTGTTTGATTTTTGCCTGTTGTGTGTATTATTATTAACGCTTGCGTCTCTGTGATATAATATACTTTTCGTATATAGTGTGGACGAGATCTATATATAAACTTTGTGTGTGTGTGTGTGTTTTTATGATCAGCTTTTTTATAGTATGTATATAAAATTTGTGAAAATTATTAGCTTGGATATATATGTTTTTCAGTCCTTTTTGAGAATTGTCGAAAGTAGTTTTACTAATATATAAGTATATGAATGAGATTTAGAAGTTTCGAATCGCGTGAAGGAATTAAGTTCAATTTGCAAGAATAACGCAGCCTCAGCAATGAGCGGCAATTATTCGCATAACAAATACGCAGCGGCGTTATATTTGCATAATTGGAAATTAACATCGATATTATCCAAGCACTAATTAACACGAGCGCGAAATTCAATTGAAATTATTATCAGTAATGAACTTGTCGATCACTCATTTCATAAACTTCAAATTTCTCCGCAGTTATAGAGAGCAGATACAGCATCGATGCGCATCAGGTGATAGACGACATCTGCACAATAAGAGACGAGCGAAATAAATTTCAAGCATAAGCCAACATCATTAACGAAGAGCGAATAAGATGCGGAGGTGTATTGCCCTCTTGACAATCGTCGGCCTCTTGGGCTCGACTTGTGCCGATTTCGAGGGTCGACCGCACATCATCGTCTTCATGGCCGACGACTTGGTAAGAAAGCGAATTAATACTGCTAATCGATTTGGATCGGTTGACCCTTTTCTTTTCTTCCTTGGCTCCAAACTCGTTTTACCGATGCACAATAATATATATATTACATATGTCGCTCGCTAACGATCTGATGATGGCCGATATATATTAAACTGCGCGTATACAATTTTTCATATAAATAATTTTCTATAATACACACGAAAAGTTACTAGTACCCAATAATATAGTATTTCGCGAGAAACGAGAGAAATTATTGTTGTTTTGAAAAAGTATACAGAGTCGTCTCTATCCGGCTTGCAATATAAGTTGAAACAAACCAGTCGGCTGTTTATGCGGCCAATTACTCTCGCGGACTTGAGAAAAGGTGGTCGGAAATTGAATTATATAAACTGGCGAAAAGAAACAATAAACGCGGAGAGAGGGACAACGACGACGTGTATGAGTAAGTGCAATAATGCTTGCTGGACGTCGGCGGGCTGCGTATATACGGCTGTTATTTCCGCCTCGCTTTTTTCCATAATACTTAATCCAATGTAATCGCATTGCAGCTGCCCCGGGAGAGAAGAGAGAGAGAGAGAGAAAGAGCGTCTTGAATTAATGTAGTCATTAGTTGAGACAATTACAGCGGCTAACGCGTCGCTTGGTCTACGCCTCCGCTCAGTAGAGAGGATGCTCTGTGTGTGTCTCTGTCCGTGACTCATACTCGGCTATGACCGTCAAACAAATAAAATTCCATCCGACCCCGCGTTGCTCTTCTTATACACTGATGCTTATTTTTGCTTTTATTTTCGTCTTTTTAAAAACTACTGATTTATCATTATATTTATTCCTATATAATAATTGTTTGTAAAACAAAAACAGGGTTGGAACGATGTAGGCTTTCACGGCGCAACGCAGATCCCGACGCCAAACATCGACGCTCTCGGCTACAACGGAATCATCCTCAACAAGCACTACGTCCTGCCCTCCTGTTCTCCAACGCGAGCGGCTTTTCTCACTGGGAAATATCCCATCAGGATGGGTAAGCTCGTCGTTTATGAAAATATATACTCCGATGATGAATCCGATCGTTTACAAGATTTTATTTTCTCACTCGTTCATCAGGGATGCAAGGAGCTGGTATCGCAGGTGGAGAACCACGAGGACTGCCTGTACGTGTGCAAACTTTGCCGGAGTACTTGCAGGGTCTTGGCTACGAGACGAATCTCATAGGAAAGTGGCATGTGGGATACCACACGCCTAAACACCTTCCCAATCGTCGAGGTTTCGACTACTTTTACGGATTCTACAACAGCCACATTGGTTACTACGATTACCGATACAGTCAAGGGGTGTGTATATATACAGCCTTGAGAAACTTGCGTTAAATAGCGCAACAAGTATCTCGGAATATATTTGCATGTATCAGCAAGAACACTTTCGATTTCAATATAGGTATATACGTAGTATTGTAGCTCAAGCGAAATAATGCCTTTGTTCGCAGAACATGAGCGGGTTCGATATGCACATAAACGGAGACACGGCTTACGGGACCGACGGCGTGTACGCGACCGATCGCTTTACTCAAGCGGCTATCGATGTTATTTACCGACACGATCTCGAGAGACCGATGTATATGCAAGTGTCGCATCTGGCCCCACACGCTCCCATGGACATTCCCTTCGAGGACAATCCCTACGACGACGAGTTCAAACACATCAATGACTCCAAACGACGAGCTTACGCCAGTGAGTTTCGTCGTACCGATTTTTCTCTTTGGGTTATCTATTCGATATATACCTGTACCTAATACAATATGTATGTTGATTTTTGCAGAGATGGTAGCCAGACTGGACGAATCGCTGGGACGAATAGTCTCGTCTCTGGGCGACAGAGGAATGCTTAAAAATTCCGTGATCGTGTTCATGAGTGATAACGGTGGAGCTACGATCGGCAAGTACCGTAACTCGGCGTCGAACTGGCCACTCAGGGGGGTGAGTTTATATTTTCATTTTTGGAAATATATCGCTTCTCGGCGTAATAACATATATAATTAACAAAGAGCGACTACTTTCGCAGACAAAGTACACGTTGTTCGAGGGCGGAGTGCGGGGTGTAGCCGCGATGTGGTCGCCAAAGTTGCTGAGCAAAGGTCGTGTCTCGGAGCAGCTGTTCCACGTGACCGACTGGCTCCCGACATTGTTCCAGGTCGCTGGCGGCGACTTGAGGTCTCTCGGACCGATCGACGGCATTAGTCAGTGGGACGTGCTGAGTATCGGTACGGGTAACGTGCGCGACAAGATACTTCTCAACATCGACGAGGTCACCCAAACCGAGGCCGCGATCGACAAGCGTTTCAAAATCGTCAGAGGTAAAAATCGGTTACGAAGCAACGAAATTAGAGTATACAAAATTATATATAATATATAATAACCGTGTCTGTTTCAGGTTCACTCTACCAGGGCTACTACGACAACATGGAAGGCGACATCGGTCGGGGTCCCAGGTATCCGATGTACAACACGACCAGGATCCTGAAGAGCGCCGTGTCCGACGCCATACGTGAACACCTTGGTGTGCCGGTCACCCAAGAGAGCGTCATGTGGGAGCTGCAGAGACAGGCAACCGTACTCTGCCGACCTAACATGACTAATATGCAGTATACAAGCCGATACAGCCTGCCATCCTGCAACCAAACCGCTTGTCTCTTCGATCTCGGCATCGATCCTTGCGAGACCAACAATGTCGCCAAGAGTTATCCAGCGGTAAGTTCCTTTTGCTCAAGGTAGAAAAATTTGATATTTATAATATACATGTATACCAAAATATCTCTCGTCCCACAGCAACTGCAAGAGCTGGAGCTCTACCTCGACAAGTACAGCAACCTGTTGCAGCGACAGATCAGGATGCCGGTGGACTACATGGCAGACCCTCGTCGTTGGAACTACACGTGGCAGCCGTGGCTGGTGATGGAGGATTACGAGTATACGAACGCCGCAGCGGCTTTAGGAACACTCGCAGTTTGCGCCCATTTAGGCCTACTGTTCATTATCGTCGGGCTACGTGCCTTTATCTGACTTCAGGATCACCCGGAGGTCGCCCGTCGCATACGCTGCTGCCACGTCGAGGCCAACCTGGAGTCGAGCAGTTGTGCCGAGGCCCGATCGAGGGATCCTCGATGCTGAACAACGAGATATGTAATATGATAAGCGCGAGAGGCTTATATACATTTGTTTGAGAAATTGTCGTCGCTTGAGGAAAAGACGACAGAACTACTATAATCCGTCCCGTGATTAGGTCTTAAGAATTGTATGCTCTCTATATGATTGTGCGGATTGTAAAAAGAGCGTATACGTCGGAAGCTTATAAAGAATAGTGTGTTTATTAGAGGTCTATCGCCGTATTTAACTGCTTCAAAAATCGTTATCTTTCGTGATTTAAAACTACAGAGGACACGTGTTCGGTTTTGAGAAACAAGCAAACACCATCTTCCTTGGCCTGATTTCTTATTGATCTTCAGACACCTCGTATTATACGTGCGTTTTTACGCGTGACCCCTAAACACCACTGTTTTTACTGTAGTTACTTTCGAGGTGAACGTATAATAGAAAATTTTTTGTTTAACGCGTGTAGTTTACACTCGGTGTTGTATAGAATAAGTTAAGTCGAATAAAGGTAAATTATAGTTTTTAGAAAGCCAATATAATAACGGTGTGCTTGTAACATTGGCATGTAATTCTTTTGGATCGGTCGAATTTTTTTATTGTAAACACTACAACGATTTGTTGAGTTGCTCGAAATTTTATTCTAGATCTTTTTTTAGAAGAATTTTTTACAGCATACGCTCAAGTTATTGTTTGCGTCTATAAATATTATCCCAAGTCGTTTTATATAGCTTTTTCTTACGAGTGGCAGAATGAATTATAATTTATCATGTTTGGATTTTCAAGATTCCCGCATTCAAGGTGAATGTGTTTCTTGAAATGTTATAACCCAAATGTCATAAGGTATTTGGATTATCTTTGCCAAATAAAAAGATGTAACAATTAATAATGACACGTGTACATTTCTTGTATTATTATTTTGTAATTGTTTTAATAAATATATAGTAACAATACATTATTCTGAACTGATTGTTATCCTACATTTTAAATTATTGAGACAAATGTTTTGAATAAAATTCAGTTCACCGGTGGTTAATCATTTTAAGAAGAATAATTATAACTCTAACTTATCTAATATGATGAGTTTACACGGCGTTGAATTAATGAAAATACGCTTGGAATTAATTTTGGAACATATGTTTCGAAAAAAGAATCTTTGATATTCCTATACAGCCGGTTCAATGTGTCATTATTAGGGAATATAGTGTTTTTTATACCTTGGAAGTAGCTAGATAATTTGCAATATTCTCTAACTTATTGTAAGAACAGATTTTCCATTAAAAAACTAAGGACAAACATTTCTGAACACTAAACTTATTTTTAGTTCGAAAAGCCACAAAGTATCATTTGTCTCACATTTATACACATTGTAATATAGAGTATAATGTATACATTCTAAAATGGCGTAAAATATCACTTCCTTATTTCGAAGCTAATAATTAAAAAAAAAAAATGAACAAGCCAATGTCGCGTATAATAATAGGTGTAGAAAAACGGAAAATTAAGGAGTAATATAGTATTATTATATAGTATTACATATTATAACAGGTGTTCTTGCTTCTTAGACTTGACGTGCAAATTGTTTCTTATCGTATTAAACACATTCAAATTCCCCAATAAATGTTCACATCAGCGTGGGAATACCGGTTTTTCGATAAGTAAATTAACAAAGCGCTGAAAAACCAGTTCTTTATCCTTCTCTGCAATAGAAGGATTACGCCGATTTCCATGTATAATATTTGCGCTAAATTTTCCAGCTCCTACATAATAGTTCCTCTTAAAAAAAGAGGGTGTCTACAATCTTTCCTATAAACTTCAAACTCTCGTCTTCATACGAGAGACGAGCGATAAATAAGCCCAACACTCCTCGGCTTTTCTACTTCCTGCATTTCGCGCTAAACACACATACATTAAACCGAGTTAAATTACCGCGTTGAGATATCACTCGACCAGTCGGCCGTACCGCCTCGTCGAGTCTACTTCGCAAAGACTATCGACAAAGATAATATATCGCGCGTATAACGCGAGCATTAAGCATTGTATACGCAGCTATGGAAAGCGTGCACCTGCGACCTCGCGTGTCTGTGGCCGCGAAAAATCACTTCATGTGACTCCGAGAACGCGCGCAACACACTCTCGTAGTAGTCGAGCTTGAGTAGCTCCTCCTGCTGCTGCAGTCAAAACACGCGGGATTCTGCGATCGGTATATACACAGTGTGTTTTTTCAAGTGAGTTTGCAAGTGTCGATTTGTTTGTTAGGAAATGCAGTTGGCACACAAGTTCATGATGATTCTTGGGAGTGTCACGATTGTGTGTTTTCTGGGTTATGGGCTATTGGCATGGGGTATGGCGACACCTATGCCGCCGCATATCGTTATTATACTGGCCGATGATATGGTGAGCACTATTATATAGATTGTATGATTTGTTAAGATTTTTAACGATCGGTTGGGAAATACCATAGTTTTGAAGTCATTGTTATAGCTGTCGTTCTATATTTGACCTTGATGGAACAAGATTTCTGAGTATATATTTATATAACTTTATTAAGACGTGTCTAGTATACCTAAGTAGTTAAGAAATCGTTCGATGCATAAATGCGTTGCCGATTTTTCAGGGCTGGAACGACGTCAGTTTTCACGGAGCTAATCAGATTCCAACGCCGAACATCGATGCCCTTGCTTACAACGGCGTAATATTGAACAAACACTATGTGATGCCGATCTGTACGCCATCGAGATCGGCTTTGATGACTGGCCGGTATCCTATTAGAGATGGTATAATTACTGAGTTCTCATTCATTATGAGAGTTATATTTATAATTTATTTATTTTTTATTTTTAACCGGTTGCTGTCACTGGCTTCATCGTTGTTCAGCAAAATTTCTAAAATCTTTTTCTTAGTTCTTGAATTATATAAGTATGATGCAACGTATTATAACCGGTTGATACACCGAGAGAAATTTTGAGTTTGCACAACTATGAAAGTAGTAAAAATTCTAGCAATATTTGGGTATAAAGTAAAAATTTTATAGTGAGCTTAGTTATTAAACTTATTACTATCACAGCTAAAAAAGGAGGTAGTAGTTTTCTTATTGAATCCAAAAATGGAGAAGGAAATTTATTATAAAAATATAGTAATACATAAACTAAATTGATGCAAGAGCTAAAAAAAGAGAACTGTTTGCTAAACATTTTTTGTTAAATTCATAATATAATTATAGTGAATTTTACTAGAAAAAATGGTAAACTTTACTAAAACCTATTTGACTAAAATTATATTTAGTAATCATCGCTAAGCCGATTTTTTCGGTGTAAAAAAGTAACTTGATTCAAATCTTGGCTACAATAAAAAATACCCCTTCCTCTGCGAGCATCGACGCTATACCTATTCTCCAATTTGCATTCTCATTACTAATTTTCCACGCTGCAAGTACGGGTTTGATAACCTACTTCTAAAAAAAAACTGCACAGCAGATGCAAGTACAATTAACATTATAATGATCCAACGCAATGTATTATATATTACTTAGTTTCATACAAACATGTATATAAGAAAAATGGTACTGACCGCGTTATAATACGTAAAGTTTGACAACAGGAATGCAGGGTTCGCCAATGACTCCAGGTGAGCCTCGCGGTATACCCCTGAACGTGACCCTTATGCCGGAATACTTCCGGAGACTGGGTTATGAAACGAAACTCGTTGGCAAGTGGCACATCGGTTACACGACCCAAGATTACACGCCGGCCCGTCGCGGCTTCGAAACGTTCTTTGGATACTACAATGGCTTCATCAGCTACTACGATTACTGGATCGGATGGAACGATACCAACCAGGTAAAAATTTCCTCGGCTACATGTTCTAATTATAAAAAAAAATTAAGTACTTATAATAATTTTTTTTTTCGTACAAGATCACAGGTTACGATTTGCATCGCGATGATTCAAAGAGCTTCGAAGTTAGCCACAGTTCCGAGTACTTCACAGACTTGATCACCGGCGAAGCCGAGAAGATCATACGGGAGAACAAAAATGCAAAACCGCTGTTTCTTGAAATTGCTCATCTGGCGGTTCACGCGGGTGGTAAGGTCGACGAGGATCCGCTAGAAATTCGTCGTACGGATAACGTTAATGCAAGTTTTTCCCATATAGATGGCTATGAGCGTCGTAAATATGCCGGTGAGTGTAATTCGTTGTATATTGATTGATAATAAGTGAAGGAATTTTTACGTCAATTATATTTCTGCAGCAATGATGTCGACTTTGGACGAGTCTGTAGGAAGAGTCGTAAAAGCTCTGAAAGAAGCCGAAATGTTGGAAAACAGTATTATTATTTTTATGTCTGACAATGGTGCTCCCACAATCGGATTATACAACAATACAGGCTCTAATTATCCAATGCGTGGAGTAAGATTTCATTTATTTTGCTTCCTAGCTGCCATCTTTGTAAAACTACAAATAAAAATTTATCATCCCTATAGATAAAGGCCGGAATGTTCGAGGGAGCAGTACGAGGTGCCGCCTGCATCTTCTCTCCTCTGATAAAGACCCACTCCCGAGTGTCCGAGCAGATGATGCACATAGTCGACTGGTTACCGACGCTCTACACAGCGGCAGGAGGCAATCCGGTGGACCTGTTCGAGGTTGATGGAGCTCTTCCATTGGATGGAGTTAGTCAGTGGAGCAGCCTTATCACTGGTGGTCCGTCACCCAGACAATCACTCCTCGTCAACATCGACGAGGTCGTAAAGTTCGAGGCAGCCATCGTAGGCAGACACAAGCTCGTCAAAGGTGACGTATTATGATATCAATTAAGCGCGCCTTGTTCTGATGAAAGCCTGATAAATGGTGCGCAAGTTTGTTTTTTTTTGTTATCCTCAAACTTGTGATAGTTAATTACGCGCGCGTCACTTCTAATTCAAAATATTGAATATTCCAAAATCGTTGAAGAAAATAGTGGTTGTACTAGAAATTAATTAAAAGTAAATTCATTTATTCCAAGCAGGTATGAGACTGGAAGACGGTTACTATGGGGTTACTGGCAACGACCCATCTTACCCGGCTTACAACGTTGAGGAGGTGTTGTCATCGGCAGTTGGTGTGTCGATCGGTAATCTCACCGGTTTCGTGAGTCCGTCAGTACGAAGAGCGATATGGTTGCGTCAAAAGAGTGTGTTAACCTGCAAACCATTTACGAAGCCTGCCGCCAATTGTTCCGGCACTTGTCTCTTTGATCTGTCGAAAGATCCTTGCGAGACAACGGACTTGTCGAGTAAACTGCCTCTGGTAGGTGTATAACTGCTTCTTTTTATACAGTGTAAAAAGTTGTAAATTATTTAATATTTTCGTTGTTTTATTGCAGATTGTCAAGAAGTTGGAGTCTTTTATCGAGGGATATCGAAGGGTACTAATGCCGCAAACGAATACACCTCAAGATCTGTGCGCGCTACCGAAATACTTCAATGGTACCTTCATGCCTTGGAGAACGACGGATAAGGAGATTGGTTTAACGAATTCGACCGCGTGCCATCATCCTGTATATAATTTTATCTGATTAAGTATCTCATCTATTTTTAAGCAATAAACTCAAGTGCTGGTAATGTCTCTTACATGACTGTACACACATTAATTCCTTCTTTATTTTACGATATTCAGAATAAAGCCAGACTTAAGTATACATCTCCGAAAATATTAATGAAAAATCAGCGCACCATTTTACACCAGCATAAATTATAATATACAAAGTTCTAATACTTCCTCTCTTTATTATGCGCGATATGAAGACTTGCGCGCGCATTTTAAAATCCCTTTTCATTTAGCAAGCGAGTTGCCAAAAGTTATAATATATACATATAGCCTTAATCCCCCAGCAAAGTTTAAACGGTACGAGAGAGAGAGAGCAAGAGCTGAAAAAGCCTTCAAAACGGAATTGAACGCAGCTTTCATTCATTTTTCAACGCATAAGCCTCCGATCAATTATATCGACAGTAGAATATATAAGTCGCGCGGCATTAATGGACCGCGATGTAAATAAATGAAAAGTCCGCTCGCGCTCTCAATCCGATATAAAAAGAGCATATCGAATCGCGAGCTCTCTTGCGCACGCAATCTATATATATGTATACGTAATAATACAGCTCTTCAGTGGGCCGGGTCAATTAATACAGCTCGTTATACGTATATACGTAATACGCTAGAGTATAGAGTATGAGGGTGGAAAAAATGGAAAAATTGTTAATCACGCTGGAAGAAAGATAATTACTTAGCCGGGGACGTATCGCGCGCATTATAATAAGCCGACTTCCGCACCGTTAATTAGACTCTCTCTCTCTCACCGCAGATCCTGTATATAAAGCGTCGACGTCGACGGCGCAGCGACTTAGAGCGAATGAGGCGAATAAGGAGGAAAAAAAAGAGCAGTATATATATAGCACGAGCTGCTGCTAAAGACGAGTAAGAAACTCGGTTCGCAAGCTTTGTTCGTCATTGTATAGGGATTATGCAGATGAACTTGGAAGTCACCCCCACCTCTTTCTGTCTAATATGTATATATTTCGCGGCGGATCTTTGCCGTATATTTACACCAAGACGTGCCGCGGCTGATATCGCTTTAATGTCCGGCGCGCGCATGAAATTATGATACAGAACGCACAGCCGCGACAGATGAGGGCTCAATTTAAATAGAGAGAATATTGAGAGAGAGAGAGAGAGAGAGAGAGTTGCATTAATCAACGAGTTGTACGTGCCGGATGTCGTATGCGCGGCCTTGGATATGGAGCTTCGTTAATTGGATTATATGTGTGCAGTTTGGGTAAAAATTTGCTCGTGCGATCCGCGAGATATCTTATGTACACGAAGTTACACTTACTGCCCGGAATTTATATATTGTTTTTTTAGAGGATTATAACAGAAAACGGCCTTGTGCAGCGCTGAGTGAAGTACTCTGTGGACAATTTAGTTGAGAAATCAGAAAGGTTTATAATATCGTTGTTCTTTCCAACTTTTTAAGGAATCTCAACGTCGAGTTTCCCGAATATATAGAATTTGCATTTCGGCCAGTCTCAAAGTCACTTATTGCTCCCTCTCTGTAACGATTTTATTGACTATTGTACAATGTGCACAGCCATCGTTATAAAATAAGGGTTTTTTTAAGTATAATATAAATGTTATATGAGAAACTTTGTGTATAAAACAGTCTATAGAAACATTATCATACATACCGATACGTCAAAAACAGATATCATCTTAACGATCCAAATCGGCTATATAAAAACGTCCCTCTCCGCAATATAGTCAACGACACAGACGGCTGGCTCGAAGGAAAAATCCCAGAAAACTCACGTCGAAAAGTCGTCGATCTGCGCACACGTGCGCGAACGACCCCTATATATATATATATATATATATCTACTAGCAACTAGATCAATGGAGCAAAATAAAAAGAGACACATCTCGTCGTCACACATGCGGCTCAGCGGCTGCTGCTGGTGCCACACAGAGAACACAGTAGCCTAATAAATCACGGAAGGCCTGGCCATGATGCAGTCTGGTAATGACGTGAAAACCGACCGCAGTTTCGCTTGCGCGCGTGCGACCGACTGAAATTTTCGCGGAGTGACAGATTCGCGACGGGGGGAACTACATAAGACTAACTCTCGCGTGTGTGGCTATTGTTTGGCTTTCTTATCTTTTGGAGACAATGCGACTACTACTTTTTTCTTTTTTTTTTTTTTTTTGGGGAAGATGCTGATGAGCTATGTGTTTTGCTTGTAAATGCGATTTACTTTACGAGAGTAGCGGCTTGTGTGCGAAAGTCAATTTCGTTGGGCGAATATCCATCAGTCGAGAAGTTTCGGCGCGTTTAGAAAAGATTTCTGCGCGCAAGGAATAAACTCCCCTCGCCGCGGGTGGAAAGTTTTGAACACGGGTTCACGGGCCATTTGCGCCGATTATATGTCGGTTCTGAGATTTCGCACTAATGATCCGAGACAGCGTAATGTATAGGGGCAGTACAGGATTTGATATTATATATAAAGGGAATTTAAAAGGAAAGGTTATATACAGAGTACAAAAGTCGTTGATTGCGATATGGACGATAAATTCAATAAAAATATTATATTTAATTTTTTACTCATTCAATAACGTTAATCGATGTTCAACCTGCAGATGTTCATAGTTTATCTAGCAGAAAATTAAAATAATAAGTGATAAGTTTGTGTCACGAGAGATGGATTAAATATATATTTATATAACCAAAAGAAGCGTTTGACCTGCGCTCGATTATCAGAATAACACACCAAAATAACTTGTATATATTGTCCGCGGGCTGCGTATTAGAGTATGATGATAGTGAAAAAGAGAAGAGTATAGCTGCCTCTCTCGTGATAATTAGCGCAAGGGAAAAGGAGCGCGCGGAATAACAAAAGGCCAAAAAGAAAATTGACGAGAGAGAGCAAGAGCATCAGCATCAGCAGCGCATGTATTTAATCGAAACTTTGCCTCTGGGCTGTTGCTCAGGGGCCACTCGAGGATGAGAGAGAGAGAGAGAGAGAAAGGCCAGTATAAAGTCGAAAGGGGGATGGTGGAGAGCATAGCGGGGGTAAGTCGCTTTTAATAGTCGAGCGCGGAGGCGGCAGCAGCTGCCACCGTATTTGTCTGCGCGGATCGTTCGTTGTTTGATATTTCATGGTCCTTGCGAATAATGGCAGGAAATTAGCCGTCTCCATAAAGCGCAGAGAGAGAGAGATCGAGACAAAAGTCCGGCTGATGCTGCAAGAGCTTAATATTATACGCGGACAAGTGATCCTCGCGAGCGATAGGATTTAGAGGTGTATATAATAATTTACAACTATATATATGCGAAACTGCATATTTCGTCTGCGATCGTGATTCTAAACGTCTTTCCTTATTCCCGCCGCTTTAATTAAGTTTGAATTTATGATTGATCGATAATTACACTTCTGCAAAAAGGTATACAAAATACTCCACTTCGTCGACCAACAGCTGATTATGTGCTCTCTTTATAATTCCTTTTTGTGAAAAGCAGCGGCTGTTATTATACCCCATGTCTATACCATCGCCGGTAACAAAGCGCGTTCGAGAATCATTATCGCATCGGCATTTAGTACTTCGATCGGACAATGCGGACAACGAGAACGATGATCCTCCAACAATTTTTTTCCTTCATTCCCCACATATTTCATGATTTCCCTTTCTTCCGGACACACACACGCACACATACACAAGGGAATATCGGTTATTGTGAGCTGGCAGTGAACACCTGCGATGAAAATATACCAATTATATTCCAATCAATACGATTTTCATCCTCTAATAATACTGATGCTTTTCTATATTTTTTCGTTGTTATATAATAATATTTCCTGCGAGTGTATAGTCAAAGTTTAAGAGCCAAAATCTCTCCTCGTCGTAAATCATCGCTTCGGTTTTACGCCGTGTAATAAGCTCTCGGTACGCATTAAAATAAGCGTAAAAAACGTTTTGAAAACTTATTATTATCTTCTTTATATGTATTTACTCAATAACGGCGAGCGATAAAATTTTACAGAGTTGATATTCTTACGGGCGTATATATATATAAAAACGTTTTGATTTCTCGATCTTTATATATCTCGATGCGCAGGACTGCGCGCGAGAAGCGTATAAATGTTTATTAAGAAATCCTCGGGATATATTTTTACTCCGAGTGTTATTACACTTATAACCTGCGCGCGCGCGCATTTTCGCCTTCTCATCCCGCGCGCTCAAAGTGAGAAGTTAAACTTTCATTTTTGCCTCCTCGGCTCGACTCTGCCGATAAATAATATTCCGTCAGACGTTCATTACACGTCGTTACACCGTGTCTCCTTGTGATCTCCGGCTGTCTTGTATACTATTTTCGAATAATACCCGCAGTGTAAGTCGTATACTTATAGTTATATACGCATTTCGCGACCCCAACTTTATATTACACGCCGGTTTTTACGCCCGTGCGTATATGCTAATTATTTTTTAATGTCGCCGAAAGACTTTGTATTGTCTTAAAAATATTTTAAACAAAGAGAATTGATACTGTGTATTAGGGGAAGGTAAAGTTTGAGAAAAAAATTTGTATACCAACACTTTGTAAACTTGCTTGGGGGAAAAAAGAGGTGAGCTCCGTAAATTAATCTTGTATAAAGATAAAAATCGAAAAGATCTTATTTTCTGCTTTTGCAACAGGTATAAAGAAAAATTTAACGGTCTCGGATTATGTCAACTCCCAACGGATCCATATAGTCTGGTACATACAGCATATTCTTGTTTCGTACTGTACTGAATTCTCTTCTTTTGTTGAAATTGGAAAATATGCTAAGTATATACGGTATACAAAATATGAAAGCGCGTCAGCGTGAATTTATCGTTAAATAATGGAAAACCAGTGAAAAATCGTAGTTAGTCGTTAAAAGTTCGCGTAATGTGTAATAAGCTACTCTCGGCAAAGGTCAAGTGTGCGTCTCTCGAGCTTTTTTTCTCACCTTTTAAAAGGCCGACCGATATATACTGCTAATAGAAAGCAAAGGATCTAAAGAGGCGCTGCTGCCGCGCATAATATGCATCATATATAATATATAGGAGAAGATCATCCGGTACGTAGTGCACGCCTCTCTTTCTTCCTTCAAACTCTCAGTCTCGCGTCTAATGATCGGGCGGTGCTCTTTGTCTGATGCCCTCGTATACTTTTGATATAGGTACCTGAGAGAGAGAGACTATAATATATCGCGGAGTCATGAGGTGTGCACTTTTCCTGTCCTTTTCTCTCTCTCTCTCTCTCGTTCTTCATCGTTTGAAAAGTGGCGTCAAGTGGTACCCTCAGCTTTCTCACACTATAGAATTTTTCCACGATTTCCTCAATTTAACATCGGTCGCCGCGTTTGAAGACGATTCTTCACGTACACATAATGTGTGAACGGAATTTTGATTTCGGATGCATCTGAAACGGAAGACCTTTTTTATTACGTTCAGAAAGTTTTTCTATAAACTGATCGAAATATGTCAGAAGCTATAGTAATAAATTACAAAAGCCCAATAATTTTCAGCTTTAATTTATCACGTCAAATATGCGTGAAAAATCCAGGCTCCAATGCAATATAGAGCAAACAAAAGGGGGAATTTATTCAAAGTATTGTTCTGCTCTTTGAGAATAAACGATAACTTTTCAACAAAGCCCCCTTTGCGCCTCGAGCGCGCTTCTCTGTTATCAAACTTTTGCTTCGAATAAAGCTCTCTCTCTCTCGCAAGGTATCCCGAAAAATTCGAAAAACAAACCACTGAAAATTAAATTTCAACAATGGACAAGAAAAAAAAATCGCTCTCTATAATATATATAACACATACCACTCGTCGTCCCTTCCACTCTCCAGGCCGCCCTTCCTATATACATCCCTCCCTTCTCTTCTTCTTTAGCAGCAGCAGCAGCAGCAGCAGCAGCAGCGACGGCGGCGGTGCTTTCGAGCCTCGGACACCTGTAAGCACACGCGTCGGACTCGGCTCTGTTCGGCTCCCGACGCCAGCACGCGCTCTATTCGATTTCGGAGCTCCGCGAGGTTGCATCTCGCGCGCGCGCGCGTGTGTATATACTGTCCTTTTGTGTTATTATCATTGTCTTATTCGAGTGACGCGTGTGATAGAATTACATTGTATAGAAAAAAAAGTGCGAGTGTATGTAATGTAAGATAGGAAGATGCAGAACAAGAGATTTCGGACGACTGTTATAATACGTCAAGTGTGCAGTGAATGATCCGAGTGAAATATTGTAATAAAAAGGAAGAGAAGAATAATTATGTGATTTTTTTCTTCTTCTTTTCGTCGGGGGAGGCCAGGCGAGGCGAAAATATGCGAGAAATGCCTTGGAGCGCTTTTGTTCTTGTTTCGCTGCTCCTGCTGCTACAGCTCGAGGAGGGCACGTGCATAAAGTGGCTGTAAGTACGCTTCTACACTGCGATCTGTGGCCCTTGAATTTTATTTTTCAATTAACTCTAGCGTCTCGTATATATAGCCAATTTTATTTGCTCATCTCGCAGCTATTCTCGTACATAACGCGCGGGTGTCGCACTGCGCGATGCATCACGTATATACGATTGGTCGTGTAATTATTTTAGCGGCGCTCTCGTGTGCGATAATTGCCAACGTCTTAATCGCTGCTTCGATATATATTAAAAATGTTTCTGAAAAGGAGGACAAAAAAATATACACTATAAAAGACGGTCTCGCGATAAATCACGTCTCGTTCGGATGTATTAATAATCGCGTTCGGCGCTCTCTCGCGGAGGTCCGGAGAGAGAGAGACATGATTAATGTGGGCCCGTTAATGAGAGGCAAATATATATATATAAGCTGCGCGTGTTATATAGAAAAGTAGTATAGACGCGTGATGATGCGAAAGCGCGTTGAAAAGGGGGATGATGAGCGAGTGCCGGTGGTCTGTTCGCGCTTTTTTTCGTGTCATTCTCTCTCTCATACAGGTAATAACGCTCTGATGCAGAGTGTGAGATTCTTAACCTCGGGCTTTGAAATACCGCTTCGGCTCATTCAATTATTCAAAGATACCCTCTCCTAATTCGTCAACGATCCACTGCAGCAGTAGGTATAGCTAATTTCAGATACTATATATATAACACAAGCTGATTCTTGCTCCCCGAAATTAGCAATCCATCCTCTCGCGTATTATATATACTTATAAAAGTCCGCGGCGCAAAAGCAAAAAAAAATCAAGGGGCGCGTAACAAACGACGAGTCCTCGAACTTGGCCGCGAGACGGACAGAAAGAAGCCTGTATATAGCTAAGAAGGGGAGTGTGTGGCGCGCGAGCGAGTGAGACAATGAAACCGGAAACAGGGGATGGCGAGGATGATGAATGGCGCTGGCCGATGGTGATTTTGCGTGCAGCCGAACCGGTACAGGCCTCCTTGTATGTGTGTGTGTATGTTGAGACTTACGTGTATGTATATATATAGCTAATACTTGTACAAAAGAAGAGCGAGTGTGTATATATAGTTGCAACGCTGCACTACACCGCGAGTCGTTTTCGCGAGGGAGTGAGAGGATAAGGGGTTGATGATTAGGCTTGGCTGTGTTCGCGAAGATTCGGAATCTGATTTATTAGCGCGCAGGGATGGTGTGTATATTTTTTGTTTTAAATCTTATGGGTTTCTTGTGTGTTTGGTTCTGGGTTATTCAAGAGCGTAATAAGATATAAATATTTTGCACTGCTCGGATCAGAGCTGCCATCATGATGAGAGCTGTTGGTTTATATACGGAAAAAATGAGGGTTTGGCGAGCCGAGCACATCAGTGCGGTGGTCTCTTCTTTTATACGGAGAGCCGTTTGGGATGATCACAGCTTATTTCGTCGCGTCAAATATAAAGAATTTATATAGTGAGTAGTCGACTTAGAAAAAAAAATCACTGTTTTATTCGAGCTGATGATAGCAGTACTCGATGGAATGCATTATACCATTGTTGCTTATATTTTCCAAGACGATTCGCAAGTCAGCGGGATTCCCTCTCGATAAATCTCGCTCTTTTTTTTCATTCTTCGTGTATACATATATATAAGGCTCGCAGAAAACGGCTAATCATCCTTTCACTTGAAACGAAGAAGGAGGAGGATGACGATCTCGCCCTGAGCCTGTGAAATTTCAAAAATCTCCTCATTATTCTTGGGCTGGCTTAATTAAAATACCATCTAGTCCATCACATCATCATCATCATCATCAGGAGCCTGCAGAGCGTCTATTTGCTCTAATAATTTCCCGGTAGACATGTCCGCGCGGTTATAACGTCTAATTATCTCCTTAAGAGCGTGTAGCCAGTCGTCTCTTCAATTCTCGCTCGAAATATAAATATCCGCAAAAGGAGAGAGTGGAAGAGAGAGAGAGAGAGTTATTCGAAATGAGCGAAACTTCGAAGGGCTGTGTGAGCGCAAAAGCTAGGTGGTGATTATCCTCGAGCGCGTAGGTCGTATAGTATATATATGTATGCATGTGTGTGGGAATATTACGTGTGTTGGTGTGCGGAGGAACAGAAAAGAACGGGCGAGGAGCTAAAATGCTAATTTCTTTTTTTCTTCTTCTTCAGAGCAAAGGTGTGTGTAGTGGATTTTTCGCTGAATTCGATTGACTCGTAACCTTTGTGAGTAATTGGGAACATCAGTTTTTTTTAACTATATAGTTTTTTAAATTAGTCATCGTATTAACTAGAGCGCGATATCTCAATTGTTTCCTTGCTCTCGCCAAGGGCACTTTTAATACATTTTCATATTTTTAATATGTATATGCGCTCGCGTATATTATATTATTATTGTAGGCATGACGTATTAAACAAAAAGCTTATGCATCTCCATTACCGCAGTCCTATATTTAAATCCCGATTTATAGTAGGTACCTACATATACAGGCATGAGAGAATGAAAAAAAAAAATGTTCACCGTGAGACTATACACACGTGTATATAAGGCGTAATCAGAGCGCGGTTTTAGAGGAGGCGTGTTCCGGTCGGGCCCCGAAAAGATCCCTCGCCTCGTAAGTCATGCCACGGCGTATATACCCCCTATACTTTGGCTTTGTCTCTTCCTTTCTCTCTCTCTACTCCGTTTCGTCAATTTTGTTCTTTTTTTTTCTTTTTTTTCTGACTATACGACGATCGTCTACTACTTAATCAAATGCGCGCGAGTTTCAAATGTTATCCATTTGTGATGTGCCTAAAAAGAAAATTTCGATGACAAATACAGCTCAACACGTATATATAATACAACAAAGCGCACAGATTGATTAGCCATAAATCGCAGCTCACGAAATTTGACGCAATAAAGAACAGACGAAAAATAGAGCGCATATTAGCCCTATACATATAACACGGAACCAGCTCTGCAGTTATAATTTATCGCAGCTCAGCATCAGTCTCCCATATTATATAAGATCGGCGCATTCCTCCTCAAGAGCGAAGCGTGAAAATCGATTTTCCGCGCGGGCCAAGAATAATCTCGGTCGTGTCGACGCTCTTTCACTTTCCCCCGCTCGATATTATGTATTATACCGAATGGATGAGAAGCGCGAAGAGCATCTTTCGGCCGAATCGGATGCATTATGCGTTTGTCAGAAAAAAAAGAAATCGCTGCCCCTTTTTTTTAGCTAGCCCAGATTTCTCCTGATTTTTTTTTTCCTGGCTCTTAATTTTTTTTTCCTACCTCTCTACTGTATACTGCGTCTTATTCTTCTGATGTTTCGCTCGCGAGAGTAGCTTTTGTGTCCCGCGAGGAAAGCCTTTTAAACCCTTTAAAAGCGGAAGCCTACTTTTAAGGTCGCATTTTTCGTAGTTACGATTTTTTTTATCAATAAGTGCCTGCAATTTTACTTCCATCAATTTGAACGCAGGAATCTAATTAATTCTCACACCTATAATAGCTCCGCTAAGTGAATCCCCTCAACTTTTACAGCTTCCGCGACAACCAAAAAAAAAAAATAAAAAAAAAAAACGAACTCGCACGGCGTCTAATAATTATTACGGGCGCGTTAACCACGAAAGAGAGTGAGCGAGTGACGCCCTGCGAGCGAAATTTAACGATTCGCTCTTAAATCATACTCGCGTATTATGCGATAAGGCGCGAACGACGACTGATGCTCCTCTGCGCGCGTAGTCTTGAGAAAGACAATGGTCGAGAGTTTTAACGGCGGCGGCGGCGGCGAATTTACGAGCGGCCGCTTGTTCGTTATTGTAATGAAATTCATTTGGCTTTGAGCGCCGGCTTATGTCTCTATAAATTTGCTTAATGCGACCGAATCGCTCTCTCTCGACGTCTCTCTTATAATTCTGCGCGAGAGTTTCGCGAGGTTTTATTGGCGGAAGGATTATATTATAATATAGAGCTTGTGTATATACGAGTAGGCTTCTTCTTCTTCTTCTTCTTCTTTGAAGATGTAACGGAGCTTTTTTGACTGCTGTAATCTCTTGCTGGACTTGGGCTTAATTGCGATACGGCCTCTAGATAATCGTGGATTACACACCGGCGCTGCGGAATTATTAGTTTGGATAAGGGCTTTTTTCTGATGATTATATAGGTATATACATGTGCAGCGTATTATCTTTCGCAGTAGGTGCGTTTCTTGATTTCGTAATAATCTCTGTGAATGCAAAGCTTCCCATAGGAATGGTAAAAAATTCGAGATTCAAAATGAACAATGGAATTACAGCCTCTGCTGATATACATATACAGTTGGGGCAGTGTAGGTGTTATCTGCCTGGTGATTAGCGAGATAAGAGACGCGTATACGATATGGTGTACCTTCAACGCGCGATATACGATCTTGATAGTGAGACTTTGAATCGATCCTGTGCGATTGAAATTAAAATCGTTTCTATAATTGTACTCGCGTTAAATTTAATGCAAAAGCCTATTCCAAAGAAAAGCAAGTTTATTCAAAAACAACCGAACAAACGAGAGACATGTTATTGGAATTTTGATATCCGCGTGTAATTATAATAAGTCAATGCGATGTTTAAGAAACATTTCGAAATTTCGCGGCTCTCCCGAAACAATATAATAACGGAATACAATACGCTCCTTTACGCCGAGTCATTCCAACTTTCCAGACTGACAAATCCAACTCTTATTTCGTTCGTCCGAGACAATCGCGTATTTTTCATCATTAAAATCCCCGTCAATTTCCACCCCCTTATACAGCTCGCGCAAGGGTTACATATATCCCCCAGAGAGCATATAAGCTGCGCGCAAAATAACACAGCAAATCGCCCGAGTTTCTCTCTCGGCATCCGTAACCGCGCGAATAAATCACAATTCTGACAGGATAAGGCGCAGGGTAGATTTCCTTCATCGTCCTACTCTGTTATCACAGGCCGTTGCACAGGTATATTGTACATAGGAACCATTACACTACACCGATTTCTCAGAGTCCTCGAGTCAACGGGACGTTAGCGATTTGAAAAATCGGATAAGTCTGCATATCAGCTTTTCTCCGCAACAACGTCGATTGTTTTTTGCGCAGTAATCCAGAACGAAACTCTAACCGCCGTATATAATACACGCGTCAAGCTAAAAGCTACTTGACGAGAGTGATGGCCTATACTGTATAGTATATAGTTCATTTGTAACATCCAAAGGTCTCCCTTCCTCGCCATCAACGTTTAATAAGCGTAGACGGACGGTATCAGTCACTGCTCTGTGTACCAAACAAGGGACACAAGAAAAAAAAAAAAAACGAGTCGAGCTCACGTGCACTTTTTGGGGTGCGAAAACTTGCAGCAGTCGTCGCACGAAAAATGCGCGGCAATATTAGCCTGACGGCGTTTTAGACGCGCGGGGAAAGTTTTATAGGAGCGCGACGAATCAGCGCTCGACGAGTCAGGGGTTGCTTTATATAACATATATAATATACGTACTCTGGATTTTTATAGTGCGCGCGCGCGGGATATAAATCAGGGGCGCGAAACTTTTGGAAATCATATTTGTTAGACGACTCCAAGTCATGTGTATAGTTATATATATAATATGTATGTATATACCTACACACGTTGACGAGACACTGACAAAGGGGGGAATAAATATATAGATATAGGTACAATAAAACCGGACGACTGCGTACAAAGGCTGGTTTAAAAAATTGTCGTCTCCAGACATTTACGACACACGACGTGGATCATTGTCGTTGAAAAATCTTCCATGACAGCTGCGGCGCGCGATCATTGTTTGAAAATTTTACGACTACTGGAAAAATACTACCTATAGGTGATTTCTCAATTTTTTTTCGTCTTACGATCAATCCATATAGCGCCTTGGGTCGAGCAGCGGACGGTTTCGAGTGGACTCGCGAGGCATGTACAGGAGCGCGAACTTCGGGTCTACTTGAGCGCAAACAGGCCAGAGCATGTCGGGCTACACCGGACATCATGCAGAACCTCGTCCAGGCAGCGAGGGATACCTCGGCCGTTTGTCAGCAGGCTTTTCGACATCAGCGATGGAACTGCAGCAGCATCGACAAGGCGCCCGATTTTACGCCTGAGTTGCTGACCGGTAAGCTTGAATAAAAATAATTTAAGGTATAGTTATATACTGTCGTTTAGGAAAAAATAAAATAAAAAACCTAATACCGCAGGAACGAAAGAGCAGGCGTTCGTCTACGCGATGTCGGCGGCAGCGGCAGTTTGGCGATTGGCTCGCGGTTGCGCTTTGGGCAACCTGGCAGCGTGTTCGTGTGCGACTCCACCGAGACGCGAACCACCGGCGCCTTCGGCTTTGGTTCAGGCAGCAGCATCGGGAAGCTTTTCACCAGCAGCTATAGCATTTGGACCAGTGTCGACTCGTAATGCTTTCAAGTGGGGTGGCTGTGGTGACGATGTGCGCTCGGCTTCGCGTATGGCCAAACGATTTCTTCAGGGCTCGACGCCGTTGCCTGGTGCTGGTGCTCATGCCAAGTTCCTTCACGCTGTCAACATGCACAATAATCGCGCCGGACGCAGGGTAACCTATTACTGTTTTCTCATTATTTTTTTTTTTTTAATTTTTATTTATACTTATTGTATACTTGAAGTACTCAAAAATTATCTTTGACGTTATACTTCATTTTGAGACTTGTGTCTATAGTCTCCCTCTGGTGCTTGGGTTGCTCACACATTTCAGAAGTTGCGACGAAGACTACACATTACTAACACATTTTGCACATTCGGTGCCTAGTTAGCCATTTCCTCCCTCTGCTTAAAATTTTCAAATGTTTCAATAATTTTGAAAATGCTTAAAATTTGTTGAAAAAGTTGAAATTTTTTTTTTCCTTGTGGCAGAGTCGCGAAACGTACTATTTTCGTCGCAGGAGTCCGAAATGGTTAGCCTTCACCACAAATCCTTAGGAGCGACAATATAGATATAGAATGTATATACATTTATCTGCTAAAACTCTCGCCAAGATCGACTAAGAGACATAAATGATTTATAATACAATTCAACACACATTGCACGCTGAGAAAACATTTTGAAATTACAGGCAGTGGAGCAATCGCTGTCACTAGAGTGCAAGTGCCACGGGGTCTCCGGTTCGTGCAGCGTTAGGACCTGTTGGCGCGGTTTGGGTTCGAGCGGTCCGGCCGCAGCCGGGGCACGACTACTTCGACGCTACGCAACCGCGGCCGAGGTCAGGCCCACCTCGAGCGGCAGATTACCGCCTCTGTATCATCACAATAATCTGCTCTACACTACCAAGAGCCCAGACTACTGCGTCGAGGACAAGAGGCGAGGTAGCCTTGGTACCAGCGGCAGGTCAGTTTATACTGGTTATATATACATTTTTTCTACTCCTTACACTATTATATTTTCAAACGGGAACTCCAGCATTTTTTTTTAGTTCATATCGATCGCAAGTCTCGTGATGGTATACAAATTTCTCAATATAGTGTTTCACTTGAAAGCTAATACGAATCTTTGGCTCTTTTCGTTCTTTTATGATGCAAAAATAGTTAAACCGATGCCGTGCGTATATAATACTCGAAGCAAATTAGCGTGTTTTACGTCCTTAGCGTCATTAATACGTCTACGCTCGCTCTCCGATGAAAACATCGCTACCGAGATTCAGCTCTCCGCGCTAACAAGCCTAATAAAGTCATTAAAACGCGAGAAAAGGTATATTATTATATATAAGCTTCTCGTCAAAGATCTCTCGCGACCGCACTTTTAGTGAGAAACGAGAGACGACTATATATATACAAGCTTCCGTTTATTTCTCTTCATTTCGAGTCCGCGATCTCGTAAAGCGGTCTTATATAGGTGCGTTTTAATGAGCGAACCCCGCGCGGCCGAGAGACTATAATACGATCGCGAAAGTAGTAAAATGCTTGCGAGAAAATATGACTCTGATGTTATTCGAGAGGCAGTTATATGCGCGCGATGTGCGTCAGGGTAATGGCTCTTGCGTGAAACGAGCGACGAACTATTAGACCAGATGAGTTGAATTTAGTTGATTGAAGTGCGATCAAGTTTGGAATTCCCGCTATGCGGTATGGCTTCGATTTTTTTTTTTTTAATATTATAGGAACTGCGGCGCAATGTATGTAATACGAGCGATCCTAATTGGAATGGTTTAAGTGCGTCTCGTAAATTATACCCACGACACATACATATCTTATCTATCGTGTTCTTATAAATTTATACATCAGTATAATACTTCATCTTTATAATTTGACACTGCGCGTGATTGAAGATTATTAAATTACCGAATAACACAAGACCGCAGGAGTAGATCGCACAATAGAGAGGATTCGTTTGGTCGAAAATGAGTTTTGTCTCCTGGGCGTGCCTCTGTCCATTTTTACGATCCTCTCTCAATTCCCGCAGTAATATTGCCTATACACAGCCTTTCTCGCGCGCCACACACCTCGAGGCTGCTGCAGCAGCTGCTTCTTCTTCTTCTTCTTCTTCTTCTCCGGGATATCGGGACCGTATTTATGGCGAAGCTCGGCGTTAATTACAAGCGAACCTGTTCTGGGCCGTCGCTTGCGGCGACGACGCATAGGGATATATATGCCGTAATCGTAATCGCGAGCGGCCAGACGCTTCTGATTATGCTCGCTTTGTATCTATTACGAAGACTTTTTTTACATCTCGGGGGCATCTCGTTGAGATTCGAGTTAAATCTGATTATGCAGTGCGTTTTGGGGCGACAGTTTAGAAAATTGTTTTATACCTCGAGGTATACTTATATTATTTTGTTCGTTATATTATTGATCTAAATTTATTATTCAAATTCGTTTTTATCGGTAGTTTCGTTATACGTTGTTGTGTAATTCGTATACTTTCGATATATATAATAGAGATCTCTCAGTGCGTGTTGTTCCATGAAATTCAATCAAATTTACATAATCTCATTGGATTGCTTATTGTATTCATATTATACCTTGCATATACATATACTGACCGCACTTATAAGCCGTGACATTAACAATTTTCTCCAGGCATCAGTATATAGGTATATAATGACTGCTTTACACCTCACTCGCAACGAGGATTACACGCTGTATCCTCAATATTTTCTTCCTTCGACTCTCTTTCCGCCTGTCTCACTCTCCTCTCGATCTTTTTTTTCTCTCGCGCACGCTTTACTGCACTTATACACACTGTGCAAATGCAATTATTGCCAAGGGAACGGCTAAATTGAAACGTCGAGCCGCTTCTTATTTATACGGAACGATTTGCCGGTAATTTCGCGCGGATTTACATTCGCGAGGAGGTATACCTATATCGCCGGACGCACGCACGCGAACTGCGAATTTTATTTGTTTTTTGTTTTAACGTTGATTTCGTGCTGGCGTAATGGTCTTTGCCGGCTTGAAAAATTTTATGAATAAGTGACGCGCTATTATTATTGAATATTAAGGGGGTATTTTGACGTGACATAAGATTTTCAATAGGGTATGTTACAGGTGGAAACATAATACATAACTGGATACATAACATACATTTATCAAGTACAATGTATGCAAAACCGCTACGTTTTCGCAATTTTCGTTTCTTCTCTCATATATTGGACTTATATTGGCCGCGCAGAGTCTTCAGCGAACCGTGTGCAGTATATATGTTATGTATAAAGATCTTACAATGTACAGTTCTCTCGACAATGGAGTTTCCCCTTTGACAAAGCTCCTACCATCAATAACGTGTAATTTTTCAAACACTTTCACCTCTACTATCGGCTCGTTCGCATTCATTGACCGCGGAACTTTGCTTTTTGCAACCTATCCACACCCATCATCCCTTCGCCGACGGAAACAAAAACGCTTATATATACCGCGCGATGAAAGCCACGTCCTGGCAGTTACAAATGACGCTGGGGGATCTTGGTGTATTAGTTGCTTTCCCTTTTCGAAGGATCACGTGCCGCTGTACACGAACTCGCGTCCAAACCTTTAGCTTTGTTAGCGGCTCGTGCATACGCTGATGCGCTTCTTCTTTGACTTTGCGTTTTTGAAGTTATTGCGTGCAATAGATGTGTGTACAATTGTAAAATAATTTTGATATTTGGCTGAGTGATATAAAGTTTTATCTGAAGAATTTTCAAAAAAACACTAATTTTCAATAGCTTACAATTCGAGATATAATAATGACTTCACCAGTTTTGGAAAAATGTTTTTCATGTCATTGCAATTCTTAATTTTGAGCTTTAACTAGATGCGAATCATTTCGCTCCGCATCGAATCTGTGATAATGACATTCAAAGTGACTATCACCTCGATCAACCTGTGACTTATTAAGTTGAACATGTATCAACATTATTCATTTAGACTGAATAAATCATTCGTTGGCTTGATAGTCATTTCACTTATTCGAACGTGCTGAGGTGCTGCAATGACGTACATAATTGCATCAGTGATATCTTCTGACTTTAACACTGGTATTATGTCAAGAAAAGCTGTATCCATTTTTGCCATTTCAAAAATTTCAGTTTTTACTATTCCTGGACTGATGTTCTACAAAAGACAATTAACTGTACTAAGTATGTTCATATACATTTACATAGAGATATAAATTGATTTTTGAATTTAAATACTTACGCTAATTCGAATTTTAGTGTCGTTCAGTTCATGAGCAAGAGTTTCCGACAATGATCTGAGAGCGAACTTCGTCGGAGAATAAACGTTGAAGTGTTTGCCTGGTATCTTCGGTGTATTCCAACCTGCAATACTATTTACGCGAGAACCAATAACACATTACATTTTACTTTCTTAAAAACTTGAAATTTACAAAATTACCTATTTATATTGACAATGTGGCCCTCCTCTCCGTTCTCTTTCATCAAAGACATAGCTCGTTTGGCACAGATGAGGGCACCCACAAGGTTAACATTAATAATAAATTGCAACTCTTTTGCACTAGCATCTGAAAGTAGGTAATTGTTTATAGTACGTAATTGAACGATTCGAAAACTCCTTATATGAAAGTGAAATAAAATAAAAAAATTATCAAAATTTTACCAGTTATGGAACTTTGCTTCATAACTCCAGCATTGTTTATCAAAATGTGAACAGTTCCAAAAGTTATTTTTATCCACACGAAAACGCTGTCAATACTCCTCTCGGAAGATACATCGCATTCCTTCGCGTGGAATTTTCCTGGTCCATGGATGTTTTTCATACCATTCTAAATCATAATAATAAGAAATATAATAAAGTTTGCAATTTTTCAGTATCGCTAACGATTACAAGTATCACTACAAAAATCTACAAGGTGCTTGGTATTTGGGAAAAAAGATTGCAAGCAATATTTTCAATCTATAAACACGCACTCCATTATTTTTTCATACCTCCATCGCCGTTTTTCTCCGGGCGAGACCAATGACTATCAAACCTTTGCGAACAAAGGCTTGCGCAGTTGCTAAACCAATTCCAGACGATGCTCCAGTTATCACAGACACTTTTCCCGCCCAACGCTCCATTTTTCTTCCTTCTTTTAATTTATATGCACTACGTCACTTCTGCTTAATAATTAAATCACGACGTAATTTTAGCAAGCAAAAGATTGTTGCGACTGTATGTTTATAGCATTGAGAGTATAATCGAATACAAAGCAAGGCTAGCCGTCTTTACTCCACGCTTGTCGACAAAGATCTGACCACAATTTTATCATTCACCTCGTATACTTTAAGTGTACCGGATTCAACCTTGAATGAAATAAGCGTTGTCACTTTTGCAAAGTCATAGTTCCACGGTTTCAACGAAATCATTTTTTTTGTTCGATCCTTTCTATAATTAATGTGAGATTCTGTAGCATTTTTTTAATTTTTACAAGGGGCATATTAATCTGTATTATATTCATATTATATCCGTAAGAAATGTCTTTCTTACACAGTTTACTAATTTCTTAAGTGGTCATAGTGAATTATCTAGTTCTAACAGCAATGCTGGAATATTTAAAATAATTTTAATAAATTGTAACCTTATACCCAGGTTCAAATAATCAACAAATCCTGTTAATTCTGTGTTTGTTTGTATAGCATAAGACAACGTTTGAACAGAGCGTACCCTAAAAATATATATACATATACAACCCGTCACCCTAACGCATATTTTAACTGAGAGTCGAAAGAAAAAAGAGCAAAGGACATGCTTGATCCTAAAAATTAATGAACACATTGTATGTCGACAGGCAGTGCAACGGGAGTAGCGCCGGTTACGACGGCTGCGAGTACCTCTGCTGCGGCAGGGGTCACGTCACGCGAGCCGAGGAGATCCTCGAGAGATGCGAGTGCAAGTACTTCAGCTGCTGCTACGTCAAGTGCAAGACCTGCCGAAACGTCATCATCACCCACGAATGCAATTGAGAGAACGAGTCTATATATATGCTATAATCTCTCGTATTCTCGAGCGTAGTCCTTTTCGTGGCTGCGATTCTTCCAGAAGCCAGTATATAATGAGGAGGTTTAATCGTAGATTCGCGACATTTTTCAGTTTTAAACTTGGATTCATCAGCTCGTGAATTGAAGGCGCTATTATTACTCAACAGCTTGTAATTGATGAGCTATCGATGTAGTTACGCAGTACTTTATAAAAAAAAGTCGACATCATTTCTCTACGATAGCGTAGGAGAGTATGAAGAAAATCGTGCTTATTCTTTCGTTTGCTATCTTAGAGATTACACGCTCGTGTACATTATATATAATAAAATGTGCCATATTTATTTTCTATTTTTTAAGTTATAAGATATCTATAGCTAAGATAAAATAACAAAATCATTTCACGCTTCGCAATTAAATTATTAGTGTATTTTTTCATTTCAGTTAAGATTTATTAATATTCTGACAATTAATAGCCGTTGTTGCGTACTCTTCTGCACATTTTTTTTTTCAACAAACGATAAATTCATTTTCACTGCCAGATTTTTTTACAAATAATAAAGGATCTTTATATTATAGTATCGTTGTAACAAGAATTCTATATGAGACATGAGCACGTGTAAATTAATATTGCACGAAATAACGTTCACGTATATATTATGTCTAAATACAATTGAATATGATGATATACTTATTAACCATCATCTAAAAATAGAAAACTACATGTAGTCTCTATTATTTTGATTACGTCGGCTTAGAAGAGAATCACTTTGTTTTCTGTCTCATCATTGTTGCCTATCATTGCGCGTGCATATCAACTATTTTTTTATGTTTCATTTGCATTTTGTATCATTTTTAATGAAAAAAACGTAGGATCTCGCACCTCATATTTTGCATTTTAATATAAAACTTGAAAAAGACTTTTAAAAAAGTAATTTCAAAGTCCGCTTGAAACCTCGAAAAAATTTATCATAAAAGGTATAGTAGTAGTGCTACTAAATCTCACGAGGAATCAGCGACTGTTCGATGTACTCTATAATATATTAAGATTTATAAATTATATATCATAAATTATTATCACGAGTCTAAAATGATCGACAAATTATTGTATCATTTATGCTATAATATTATATATAATATATATTTATTACTATTCTCGCGGTCTGTAAACCCACTTGAATATTTAATGATTGTAGGCGTTGGACAAGCGCGTATATAGCAATTACGATGTAAATAGCAGTACTAACTTTCAATGTAAACGACGCATTGTATTCGAATTATTATACAATAAACACATTTACGCAATTGCCCGCAAGAGTCTTTTTTTCCGACAGTTAATTGCTTCCAGTATTTTTATATCCTGTATGTCTGTATTATTGCACCATATAAGTTTGACAAACAAGTTATCAAAAATTTGAAAAACTACCAGCCAGTATAAAAGTGTCATTTAATACTTATCATTTGTCGGCGAACCTAATTCTTTCAATTGTTTTTCCAAGCCAAGGTCTTTTAAGAACAAGCACCAGTCGATGTCTGTGCAGTCTTTGGGCGTCTCTTCGGTTGTCCAGTAAAGTTCCTGCAAATAATAGAAAATTGTTGAACTATGCATATTTAAAAGGAGATTCATGAAATCTCTATAATATCGCATCTTTATATTTAATTACAAAAGAAATTCTATTTGAACTTACTTTCACATTTATTGGTGGCATCGGAGGAAGCGGATCCACTGCTATGTTGACAAATTTCAACAGATCCTGACAATCGACTTTTCCATCCTCGTTTTTGCGAAGTCTAAAATAATACAATTTATTACGAAAAGAAATTCTTCAAAGAACATAACAAAAGTATGTCAATAATTTCGTTACCGATCAAGCATCAGGTTGATCAGCTCCTTTTGCAGAGGGATTCTGCTAGCGCGTAATATCGTATAAAGTTGATTGCGATTCAAGTATCCAGTCCTGTCCCTATCCCACTCACGAATGTCTTCCTCGAGCCTGTCCAGTTCATTCCAAACGTGACGAGTTAGCTCCGTGTGCACCAAAGCTCTGAAATTACACAGAAGTTGTATATCTCACGTTTGAAAGTTTCTTTTACACACAGATAATTTATTTCTGTAAATAAACAAGCACAAGTTAAAATCGAAAGACCTGCTTTACCTTACGTATTCGCGAGGACAAACTTCCTTATGTTCACGGAAGGAATAGTGACGGGCTACAGTCATAACTTCGTGCTCCGTAATGTGTTCGCCAAGATACTTGTATAATGCTTCTCTATATTTAGCAGGAATACAATATGTTACATAATTAATCGGCTATTGAATCGTCAATAAAAATAAACCTTTCTAGCTGTGCAAAAAAAAAAATACCTCAAACAAGAAAGCCTCAATACCGGAGGATGATCGTCATTCTTAAGCGGTGAGTAATCGCCGATAAATTCTCGGTATACCGATTTCAGATGATCTCGAATTTTGTCCATGATGAATTTCACATTCGACTTCGGGAACTGAAGGAAAAATACGGATAAAATTATGTTGAGGAAGAGAATGATGATATTATATGATGTAGGCCCATTAATGCTTACCTCATTGCAATGCTGTTCCATGTAGTTAAACGTGTGCTCGTCTGCAGTTTCTATCTGAAATCGGAATCCTTGCAGATTGACGCTGGTACCGACGTAGAAATCCTGAGGTTTGTAGTACTTTGGCTCTTCGCTGCTAAAAATATTTTGCCCTGGTAGACGAACACGTGCTCTCTTTTGAAACAGACTCTTCGTGTGTCCTGTTACAATGAATAGTATATATTAAAATTATGAAAACCTACTGCACCTTGACAGCTGTGATAGATGTCACACACTTAAATATATTATTATTACCTGCTTTTTTAGCCCCAACTTCGAAAACCGCTACAGTATTATCCAGCAGGTAAACGCTAATAACGAAGCATCTGTCTCTATTGTCAGGAATGTCGGATATCATTTTGCATCCGAATCTGAGTATGCGATTATCGTTCTCTTGACTGAAATTATTAAGACGTAAATAAGACTCGCGCGTGAGAGCGGGATTTAGGTCTCCTCGAATAACATATCAGGGAATAAAAGAGAGATGAGGCTTATTACTTGTCGTATTGATAGAATTTATCGGTGATAACTTTCGGGCGCTTAGGCACCATTGAGAAACAGTTCACAAGCGAATCCTCGTAAGTTCCGAAGCCATTGTAAGGCGGGATATACTTAACAGGATTTTTCGATTGCTCTCTTCGTTTTCCGGGATGATCCAGAGGAGTAAAGTCGTCCAAACCGTATTTATTTCTGTGGGAGATATTATTTCTTTTTTAAATAATTTTCCATTCAAAGCATATTATGCTATATGGACGGCGGGCATCACCTGTAATATTCTTTAGTGAAGTTGTCCAGATCCGTTATCACAACCTTCCGGCCAAAAAGGTTCATCTGTGCGCCGATCGTAAGGTCGCACTCTTTGTAATAATCGGCAGACGATTTCTTACAGTACGAGTTATCGGCGATGTAATAGCTTCTGGTTGTACTTTCGCCGAGTACATTCAAGATAGTCAACGGATCACTGCTTCCGACAGGTTCTAAACTCGTGAAAAACTGATAAACGATATACATGATATTCGAATCGTTATATAAAAACTTCGTAATATATTCAATGAAAAATGTTAAATTACCTTTGGAATTTTCAGCCTTTTGACGAGAGTCGATTTGGTCGACGGGCCACAGTTGGTCGGTAAATTTTCTAGTATCTCTATGGTATCGTCAGCCAAGTAGTATAAAATCTCCAGATCGTGGACATAGCCGTAAGGACTGTCGCTGTCATCCCAGTATCCGAAAAACCTCAAAACTTTTCTGTCGAACTTCAAGAAATTCCCCAAGCTGTCGAGCTTTTTCTGATGCGTTTTTACCGATACGGTAGCCTATATAGTACAGCAAAGCAAAGCATTGAAGTTCGCATATAAAATTTCAATTCTCCGTATAAATAGCTTACACTTGTTTGTCGATCGTAAGTAGGATCTGCGGGCGCAGGAAGTGGGTCGGGAACGGGTATTCCCATGCGATTTAAGAATCTTCTTGTGAATTTATCGCAGTCGATGATTTTGTAAACGCGACCGTAGATCTCCGGCTCTTTTCCAATGTTGAGATCGAGTATGTCGAAATATCTGTACTTGACAGGATCGGCTAACGGGATCCTCTGTCGTCGTACCAATACTCCTGATGATTATATTGAAATAGATTTTGCTTATATTATTTAAAAAAAAAGTCAAATGTGCAGTCTGTAACAATATACCCTGTTCAAGTCCGCTATTGTCAACGGCCGGCTCGGAGATCTTCATCGTACCGTCTTCGAGAAAAAAGCTGATGTCGACAAGGCGGATTCTGTAAGGTTCCCGTCTTTCATGAACGCTTTCTTGAAAATAGGCTTTGAACATAAGCCTCTGTGGAAAAAAAAGCGGCAACGAATGATATTACGGCGGCTATTCCAATATCGATATTCGCTATAATAATACATCAGGAGATGACCGAGTTTAAAATGTATTTTTTTTTCTCAAGTCTCGAAAGATATATATAATGCAGCCAATCAGAATAGGAAAATAAATAAAATAATAAATTCCAATCGCATAGGCAGTGTTGCATGCTTTGCAGAATATATAATAATAATCGTCGAAAAAGTCGAACCTGACCGTCGAGAGCAAGCCAAGGTGGGCTCGGCGGCTCCTCGCCCCAGGCGTAAATCGCAGGATACCGGCTGTGCTTCGAGGACTTGGGCTTCTCCGCCAGGTAATACACGTCCCCGTGGATCCTGTCGAATAACTGGGACCTGTGAAACCTCGTGCGTCCGATCTAAATCATGGATTAAGGCTTAGATTATTATTTACAGGATTTTACCGCGTTATATTACTGTCCTTCCTTTATTGTCAATTTATGTAACTGTGCCATGCGTGAATAATTTTATTATTGGCGTGAAAGAATGAGAACATTTTTTTTTTCTTTTAAAAATAATGTAATTTGAAAAACTGATTTATGTCGCTCAATTAATTTAAAAATCAGTCCGTCTAACATAAGGCCCTATTTAAGGCAAATTTCTATATAACGCTAGATTTTATTTCGCGTACGCTACATCGGCCGCGGAGACATACACTCGAAGAAAAAACAATATGGATAAATTGCATAAAAATATAGCTTATTGTTGAAATATAACCAAACAATTATTTCTCGATTACAAAAAAAAATACTTACATTATGATCAAAGTTGAAACCGGGGAGTCGGGGTAGTTGAGGTATTTGATGCATTGTTAAAACACTGCTTTCAAACAATAATCGAGAAAAATTTAAGATAGAGCCAATAATTGTAATTTTTTACGACCCAAAGCATAGAAACGTGTCGCGGAATGTGACAGGAAGAAGTCTACGTTCCGAAAGAGAATCTATTTATCGAGGTTTCCTTGGTAATATGAAATACCTTCTTAAGCCGCCGGCATTCAGATAACAGGGTGCATGATCAATACTTCCTTATAAGAGTTTTCCAGACCTATCCATGCCTTAATTAGTAATTACAGAAAACCGATAATTTTTATATACAAGGAATAACAATATCAGTATAAAATAATAATAAGTGGAATTTGTAACATCAAAAATGACGTTTGTTTTTATTTAGCATTATTTATTTTGTACATGGGTAGACAGAATGTAGCAAAAGGTTTGTAGAAATATAATGCACTCATGTTAGTCTCACAATATAGCGTTAATGCATTAGTCTAAGAGAATAACTTATACTCTAAAATGGTGTAGATTCTGTTTTTTTTTATTTCAGTTGTATAAATATCGATTCACTTTGAGATTTACATGTATACCTATATTTTTCGTTTTAAAAAATCGATGTCTTTTCATGATTGGAAATTTCATTCAACTACGCCAAGTGCAACTTTATTTAATACGAACGTGGACGTATTACGTTATACACAGCTAATCTGTGTAATGAAGTCAATTTATCAGATCATAGATTTTTTTATAATTTTAACGAAAGCTTTGTGAAGCTTGATAACATTTTAGTTAATGTATAAGCTATGAAACGCTCAGCGCTTTGTTAAAAACAGTTCACTTAGACTCTGTAGAATATACGAGTTATAATTTGTATACATTATAAAGAGGCGTTTTAGAAAATGCACAGCACTTGTCAAATTTTAATGAATCAAAATGAAAAACTTAAATCTTTTTTCTTTATCACACTTCTTAGCTAATATATACTCATGTATATTAATAATCATCACGTCTATATGGATAACATTTTTAGCACCTGTAAATCGCTTTAATATTTTCGTTCTTCATAAGAAATTGAAAATTCTCACTTAGTTAATAAACTTTTGAGTATTCTTAAAAGATAAAATTAATACGGAAAATTCAGCATTATTTTCAGAACATACTTATTCATCAAATGAAAATTCCTATAGGTACACTGTTTGTCTGCTTCGATTCTATAAGTGATTTATGTTTGAGATTCATTTGTATCGAGATTATTTTTTAGACATGAAAACATTAAAATATTCCAAACGTTCCCGAGAAAAAATGCTACAACATGGCTGAAACAGTAGCTAATTTTTGCAATATGCGTGACTATTTATCTCGGGAAGTCGGTCAGTTAAATACAAACGAACTACTCGACAGTAGATCGTCTATAGAGAGGCACGAAGTACAAAGAAGCCAGTAGTACCTCCTCTTCAGTTTCGCTCTCTTCTAGTCTTTTGATTCCGGCTGAAGATCATACCAGCTAGTAACGGCTTGAGTAAAATCCAACTCGGACAGGTTTATAAGTACTTGACCCATGCAATTGCTGCCCGTCGACAGCCAACCCTTCTGAGTGCAGACGGACAACTCCAGGATTCGCGTGTTGATGTCCCCTTGGGACACGATATACTCGAACTGCTCGTCGAATGTCGGGTTGCAGTTATCCTTCATAACTGCCGTTTTGCGCTTAGTCTCCTTGTGTTTATCGGGAAGCAAGTAGAGTTTCACGTATGGATCCGGTATGTTGGATGGATCGTTTGCAGGCAGTGGCAAATTGCTGGAATGAGTTACATTACGGTGATTATATTGCTAATGCTTTCGCTCATATTAATTATAATAAACGCCTTTCATAAAATACGACTACTCACGCAATTTTGTGTATGACAATCATAAGCTTTTGTCTGGCGACACTATATCTCAGAGTCAACTGAATTCTGCCAAGCTTGGCATCTCCAGCTGATGAAGTGACACTTAGATTTCTACGGATCAAGCCAGGTGAACTGTTTCTAACGGATGAGAATGGAGGAATAGCCGATACGGGGGCAGAAGCAGACTCTCGTTGTATCAACCCTTCTACAGCGTCATTAGATGACATAGCTGCTTCTAATGCTGCTGAAGTTGCGTTACTTGCGATCGAGTCTTTTGATGGTTGGCGCTTGAGTGGACTGTCTGGTACTAGATTAATAAATTGACGTTAGATAAAATCCAAATTTAAAAAAAAAAATGCTTGTATATAATACTTACTGATGCTTGAAACGGTTGATTCCTGGCGTTCAATTTTCTTGTTAAGACTTTGGATGTCGTGATCATCTTCATCTTCGGAAGTAACTTCTGGTTCTTCGTATTTCAAAATCTAGAAAAACATTTGACGTTTTCAAATTCAAGAACATTTATATACGTTTTTCTAATCCTTTGAATCCATACGGAAATACTTACTTTCAAAGACATTGATAAGATGACTTTACTATCTGAACCACTCTTTTGTAAATCGTAAGGTTGCAGTTTCACTCCCATATCGTTTTCTGTCAGAAGACTCGATAGATTGTACGAAAATGTTCCAATCACACTCGTGGATTTTTCATCATGAATCTACAAAATTTAATAAGCATTTCAAAACTTGCAGTTATCGCTTATTATATCGTTATATGTTGGACTAATAATATTTTACCTTAATATGCAAAGTTCCAGTCTCGGGGTTTGCCACCAGCAAAGTAAATCCTTGCTCCCAGACAGGATTGCAAGATCTCAACATTGTTCCCGTTCTTTCTACTTTACCGCCGACGCTTGCTTCAAGATATACGTCAGGTTGTTTACTTCCTTTCAGACACTTGATAAGAAGAAACAATTATACGCGATTATTTTAATTATAAAAAGGACAGTATATAAACTGCGTTATGCTTTTGCTATGTATTATATATAACTTACAGGTAGATTTTTGGCCGAATCAATGTAAAGTATCAAAATGGCAGTGCTCATTGAAGTAACTCGCAACTCTTGAGTTTCTTTGAGTGCCTAGATGTTAAAAAATGTTAAAATCAATGTTTTCTTTTTATGTAAATTTTGGCGTGACGATATGTGTATTACGTACAGCTGCTAAATCAGCTGGGTTTGTCGTAAGTTTAAGCCACACCAGGCGAAGATGAACCATACCATGTTTAGCCAACTCCAAAGATACCCACTAAAAATAAGGGAATAAAAATTTTATTGGGAAAATTCTATTTAATGTGAAAATAGTTTTTAGATGACTTACTGTGTCGATGGTTCCCTTCTTTTTTACTCGGCTCACTTCAATCGTTGCCCTGTTATGAACACATTTCTTTTTACAACACATCGCAAAAATTACTTCATAAAAGCGAGTGATATTTGATGCATATGATTTAAATTACAGTATGCAAGGCCGGTTATAAAATGCTTCACTTTTTACTTTGAATACCAAGCATGCTATACCAATAGCGAAACTTTGAAGCTATAGCAGTAATTTTTAATAACAAATAATATGTAAAGTAGCTTCCCGAAATTAAGTTTATTATATACAAATGCACATGCAACGTTTTCAAAATGTTAGTGATTAGTGTGTCAAGTTCCCCTATTGACCATTTCAGATTAGCCAATGTCAGTTAACAAAGTTTATACGTAAGGTTTCAAATTTAGTTGAAAAAACTTGTTTTCAAGTTCATTTTCAATGATACCTACATATGATTCAAGAGTGTCAATGCAAGGGAACTTTTGCCAACTACTTCAAATCAGTTGCAGCTTTCATTATTTAAAGGAAGTTTCATAGTTAAAAAATATATAATCAAAATCTCATGCAGTGCCAGGTTTTTTGGTAAATGCAGCGTCGTTCTACTTGTGGCAGGATTTTAATATTTAATTATTGAAACTCGTGATTTCAGAATTTTATAAATATTGTCTGAAGTTTTCAGATATTTCCGTATATATAGAATGAAAAATCATAGAGGGCAGACTATTTCTGAATTTGCATCAATGTATTATACCTGCCAAGGGGATCGTCTGGCCCAGTTGTATCTTTGTCAAAGAGATGAGCTATCACCTTGTTGCAGGGTCCCGAGCCCTCTTCCATAATGCACTGCCACCACACACAAGCTGATTTAGTTAGTTTTTATATTAAAAGACAAGCTCGATTTGTCTCATCGAGCACACGTTGCAAGAACAAACAATTGCAAAATACTTCAAATTGTTACATTATTACGATTTTAATACAAGAAAAGTTAGAATTTTTAATTTCAAGGAGCAGATAAGGTCGTTCATATATGATAAACAAAATATAACTAACTATCAAAAAGACAAATCTAAAGTAAAATCACTATCTTAGTAAAAAAGGGGTGGTTATACATTGTATAAAGTGCTTTATCAAATTCGCACAAAGCTTTGTGTTAGATTACTCAAAGTTTAATAGTATTAAGCCTTTTTTGCGAACGCAAATTTGTGATTAAAAGTAGAATATTAATTTAAACAGTTTTTGATGGCTCTATCTCTTTACAAAAACAAAGTTACTTGTAAAAAATTACAAAAAAATATATAAATAAATAAAAGAAGCTGATCTTATATTTCACGCCGTTACGAGACATTAGAGTAAAGAAGACGCGCGTCCAAAAGAATATATTAATGTCAAATGAAAATACTGGTTATTTACATGTTCCAAAATTCAATTACACCATTTCTGTAAAAATATGTACAAATTTAAAATAATTATACTTCAAAGCCATGCCATTAAATGTATTCATATAATATATAAATTTTCTCAATGTAGTCCCAAATTGGTATTGAGTTTAAAAAATATTAAACATGGCCTGTTTCAGTAAACATGCGAGAAGTCAAACCACTCGTATATTTTATGATTACTACCTTCCAAGAAAGTCATCAAGGTGTACCCCAGGTACGTTTGGATCCCAGTCCCAAACAGTTAATTGAACTTCTTGTCTAATGACACTACTGATCACAGCCTACACGATAATATTAGAAGAGATAAGAGATGGTAACTAATAAGTTACTTTGTTTGCAAGTTCTAAAGTGTCAAGTATGTGATAATATTTTAAAAATTTTCTTTTATAACGTTTTTATTTTATTCAAAAAAATGTAGTTATTAAGATTAACTTTATTAGTACAATTGAAGCCAAAAATATAAAAAGAAAAAAAACGTAAACACCAAAAAGCAGCGATTAATAAAAAGACACCAACTAATAACAACAACAGTGAATGATTAATTGAATGATTTTTGTGAATATTGATCACAAGCATGCTAAGCACATGGGGTTGATTATGATATGTGTTTTTGGTAAAAATGATAACTAATTTTTATCAAAAAAGAGCTATTATAAGCAATAGAACAAATATGAAAATATATTACAGTAAAATTTCTAAAAAATGGAAAATGTATTTAAATTTAGCTTGTAATTTGTTTTTAATTCGGCTATTTAACATGTGTTTATATAATATGTCGAGAACTTTTTAAACTATCTATATTTTTACGGAATTAAGAGTGATATGTGCAAATATGATAAGTTCATACCTGCCAAGGCTTTCATCGTTCTTGGTATCATCAAAGTCCCAAACCTGAATAGTGAGCTGCTGAGCGATGGCCGATGTGACGACACACTATTAATGCATAACACAACACTCGTGACATCACAGACATTCATACATACCGAATTATACGAGATATTTTATGGTATGCGAAAAAATGAACGACTCAAAATATTAAAATAAAACAAAGTGTATGATTTTGCGAAAATGTGAGATAAGTGAAACTTATAATTGAGAAAAAAAACTAATTTCAATGAGAGAAATAATTTGATTTTTATGAATAATCAATGAAAATTATGTAAATCCAGGTTGAAAAAAATTTAAGGATGCAAATTAATTTTAAATTTGAATGAATGATTTTGTTTAACAGCAGAAAATAATCTTAAGTATGTTGCATCCAGAATAATAAAAGTGTCTTACCGTATCTTGAAACGTAATTGGTACAATATTTTGAAAACTGAGTCTTAATTAAAGCACATGCATTAAAACTAGCTGAAAATTTAGATGATGTATAAAAAGTCAAATGATATATACCTCGCACCAGTAATCCCATTTGGGATCTACCGTGTTATCTATAGTCTTAGTTTTGAATTCTTGAGCGCCAACAGTGATGACTGCATAAGGATCAGACTTTCCTTTACCCAACATACCAATGTCCTTTTTCATAAGGTGCTTGGCTTGTACAACGTGAATTCGAAGAACGCCCTAAAATTGACAAAGTATATTTAAAAATATTTCAAGTAAATTAACGACGAAGTAGATGATAAAATTTTGTTTTACTTCTGGTTCAGGAGTTTTCATAACTTCTGCTGGTACTTCTGCAGTCAATGGCATGCTGAATTTATTTGGCAAGACAGCGATTGCAGCAATTTGCTCAGTGATTATTTTTCGAAGTACATCACTAAAACAAGCAGAAAGGATTGCAGTTATTTCTACATTGATTTAACTAATATTTGTATTTTGGAAGTATTAAAAATATGTACCTAAATCCAGGAAGATCGAGAATATCTGCTACTCCAACCAAATTGAAATCAATTATTGGGCAGTTTAGAAAGAATACTTGTACACCACCCACAATTGGTATAATTGGAATGAGTGGTTTCAGAGTTACCCGTAGCATGCCTCGCATCTGAAAATAGATATTGATAATTATTATGAAGCTACTTTGTTTTTTATATAATGCTAGAATCATTAAACTTATACTAAACCTGAAAATCTTTTATTCCTGCTTTGAATGTTCCCATAGAAAATGTAATGTCACAATCTCCGGCATACCTGAAAAACATTGGTATCTTCTAAGTTTTATAAAAGTTTCATTAAAATATCATATAAAAAATTTTAATCTTACATTATATCCATGTCAAATACTACTTCATTTCTGGATGTATGTTTATCATAAACCTTAACACCATTAATTTTTGGAGGCTGAGAATAAATAAAGTATTTTTGTTATAATAATCTATTGCAAAATCTTTGTCATACATATAAACATACAGAATCTTTAAACTACTTACAATCCTTCCTAAAACAAGCCTCTCAAATTTGAATTCTTGACCAAGCCCTGGAATTTTTTTTTGATAATCAACTAAGCGTTCAGTGATTGTAGTTTGAACAGTGGTTTTCAATAAATCTCGAGCATAATGATTAACACTTGGCCACACTTTGTACAAGATCTGTAACAGTAAAGCCAATCAATTAAAGCTGAATAATAATAATAATCATCTAAAAGATAGATAGTTATTCAATATTTAAAGTATTTATACCCCATTTAACCATTCAGCTCTGTCGTAGTCAGGAAAATAAACCCACGTGGGTAAATCATCAATCCTGTTTTCAATAATTATTTTCTCCTTAGAAAGCGCAGTAGCTTGTGCAGTTAGCCTTCTTAAGTCTCCATCTTTCTTTCTTTTGCTCTTCAGTACAACAAATGCAATTGGAGGAATGAGCCATGCAAAATTCCAGTTCATGTAACCAACACCCCAAATTACACCAACTGTAGCCAGTTTCATAAACAGAGATTTGCCGAGCGTAGCAAAAGTCATGTAGGGCCAAGTCTTTGGTACTTCAATCTCTTCTGTGACATTTGGATCTTTCTCCGTTATTCCAGAAGCCAACGCCATCATGCACATAACAGGCCAAGATTTTATTTTTGATGCTGTATCCGTGCTCTCCTCACCCATCCTCTTTCTTGTTTAACAAGCTCTAATTGATCCTGTAAAAATTATTATATTTAAAATAGATTATAAATTACAAAGATAAAAATATTAATATAGTGATTAAGTCATTTTAGAATAAAATTTCAAGCTTGGAAAAAAATGTGATTTAACACATTGATTCAGCATATAATATACATATGGTATGCTATATGAAGTAGGACAATGAAGATTATCACTTTACTAGATACAGTATTTGTACAGTATTTGCATAATATAATACATCAAAGAAAAATGTGTCATTGATCAAAAAAATAAACTATATACAAAATCCATTAGTAAAATGTATTTCACATTTTAAAGCAAATGCATTATTATGTCAGCCTTATGCAGAATCTCAAATTCATTTCCAAAAAGCAATGTCAAACTTAGTTATATATATATAAAAACAAACTCGTCTTCTCAAGAGAATCTCAATGAAAATTCGCACAATTGAGTCAAAAATATGTAAAAGAATAACAGAGAAATTCTTCTCGCGGGACCACCGACGATAAGAATCACCGCAACTCTCATCATTTCCAATTTTAGCCCATCCTCGGCAATCAAAGAGGCCGACCTTGAGAAAGAGTAGTAGCGCGAGAATAAGTGTCGTGCTTTGCCGGCTTAGCAGCGGCGCGCAGCTGCTCTATGAGTAAGTATTGCGTCGTCGCGTTATTGATGTTCACACTATTATCTAAATTACTACAATGCACGACGTTTGACACACCTTCCCGGGAATTATAAGGAAACGACGATGCAATATGGTCGATCGATACACCAAAAGGAAATGCCACTATTTTCTCTATAAATCTGTATACAATATTCACGACAGTATATAAGATTTCGCAACTATCGGCGCGAGATTTTTATTACGACTGTAACGGCACTATACGGAAGGACCTTGAAGAAAGATTCCTGCGAGGAATTTTTTTATTTTGTTCAAGTATACTACGATTAAAATATAATTATTAAACTCGTGCTGTACTAGCAAAAACGATACAACTTTCAAGCGCGAGAATGACGTTCGCTACAGTTTGTTTATAACTGCACAAGTTTTATCGATCCGACGCATAAATTATATAGCTATAATACGTACACCCGCACGTACACACAGGCCGGGCCAAATACTCGCGAGCTTCCTTCTTTTTTTTTACATTACATCACGCACTGGCAGTTCAAAAGTGGAGTTATAAACAGACCTGCTATGAAGGAGGCATCCGCGACTCCAAATAAGTTGGCTACTCAGCTCGAATCTGCTCCGGTGTCTCGCGCGACGACGTCAGCTGATGACTAGACTCGGCGCCGATGCCTAACCGACTGAGCTCTCTCTCGCGAGTGCGACGACTTTTCAGGCGTCCCGCGCTGACTGACTGTATACATGTGATACCTATATATAATTATATGTATATAGAATATATAGGCATCGGAATGAATAACAGAATAATACATTGTCTGCGCGATATTCCGTGATAATGCTGATAGTGAGAATTCTATTATGCAGTTAATTTAGTGCGGTGTTTGGATTTTATTAGAATACCGAAATTTCGGTTATTTATTGATGGTATAGTTATATTGAAAACTTCGGATTGAATTTATTAAAATATTTTTCGATGTCTGTTTTTGTTATAAATAGTCTTGTACACACATGCAAGTGTCATATCATTACTGTTAAAAACTGAGTATAAAAATTTTATTTTTATCATGCTTTGACAAGTAGATAGAGTTTGAAAGGACCGCCAAGTAGCCATAACTGCTCACGTGATTTGAGTCAAATTACCAGTCATCAGGAACGCACCGTGCGCAGGCTTGCGCGTTGCGCTGCGTCTTTCTGATGGTTGGTAACTGAAAACTGACTTCCTTATCTCTTTCACAGTCTTTCCTTGTGTTGTGTATACCTATTTATACTTATTATTTAGTTCGCGTCGGAGTGGGATTCGGGATAGTTCATCTCTCGTCAGTGTCGTACGATATATTATTCGCGATTATTTGGGAGCCTTTCTAAATTTTTTAACTTACAATAGAGCTTCACTAAATCGAAGGGTGATTGTAAACATTCATCATGGGATTAATTTGCTCAACGGCACAGGTTAGTATTAGCTTGGGATATTTCTATTTGAAGGTTATCTGCGACTCTTCCTTCCATAGAGAACATGTTGGGAAGTTGTTTACGTCAGATTTTTTATCTCTTAGATTCCATTTTCCATTCTCAGATCAGAAACAAAGACATGGCTTTCTTCAGTAATTAACGGAGACTAAATTATGATCAAGCAATCAATTGAGTCTTGCAAGGATTGTCGCAATAATTAATTGTTGTTCAATAAATATCGTCATTGTTTTCACAATGTAGTTATAATCTTGTTTCTAATACTTATAAGTCTCATTTTTCATAATCAAGAACGACACAGCAGATCACTTTTTAAAAAGAAGCATTCTACTTTGTTTGCTTTTGTTTATACTTTTATCCTGAACAGTTTTCTTTGTATGTACAAAGCAATTGATTTCTGTGATTCCCTATTGCTTTTTTTTCACTGTGAGCATAACTGTGCAGTGTCACTATACTTACCTCTTTATGAGTCATCTTGCTTGTCTTTTCCTGTACGTAATACTTATCAAAGAAGCAGTCTTGATAAAGTTTCAAACTGAAATTTTCTATATAATTATAGTGGAGGATAAAAAATGTTTAAATAATTTTAATAAAATGTGTTGATAACATTTCAAGTTACTTGCAATATTAAATTTTGTTCTATTTTGACAGCTTGCCTGTCTGTGCGGTAGTACAGCGTGCAGCTTCTGCTGCTCACAATGTCCATCATGTCGCAACAGCACAAGTACTCGAATTATGTATGCTTTGATGCTGATGCTAGGCACAATAACTGCCTGCATTACTTTGGCACCAGGATTGCAAGAATCTTTGAAAAAGGTAACTAAATTGATAATCTTTATTGACAAAAATTAATGAACGTAAATAAAAATGAATATAATGCTTTACAGGTTCCATTTTGTGCAAACAGTACCAATTATATACCCAATTCAATTACAATAGATTGTCAGTCTGCTGTGGGGTATTTAGCAGTTTACAGAATAAGTTTAATTATGACTCTATTCTTTGTCCTCATGTCCGTAATGATGATTGGGGTGAAAAGTGCAAAGGATCCTCGTGCAGGAATACAAAATGGGTAAGTTAATTGATATTTGATATAATAAGTTTGAAACGATGTACATAATAAATTATGTATTTTAGATTCTGGGCCATTAAGTATCTTTTGCTAATTGGTGGCATGATTGGAGCTTTCTTCATACCAGAAGGATCATTTGGTCCTACTTGGATGTATTTTGGAATGATTGGTGGTTTCCTATTCATATTAATTCAGCTAATTCTAATTATTGACTTTGCTCATACTTGGGCTGATGCTTGGGTAGGAAATTATGAAGAGACGGAATCCAAAGGATGGTATGTAAATTATGGGCATGAAATGATTAAAATTCACATTTATTAAATCTCACTTATATTTCATTGCCAGGTATGCTGCTCTTCTTGGTGCTACTTTCTTGAACTATTGTTTGGCTCTTACTGGAGTAGTTCTTCTGTATGTGTATTTCACCAAGGTAATTTTTTCATTTATTATGAATTTTATAAGATATTTATATTTGGCTTTAATCATTACGTTTTCAATAAATTGGAATAAAATTTATTTATAGTCTGATGATTGCTCGCTGAACAAATTCTTTATATCGATCAACCTCATCTTGTGTGTCATCATTAGCACTGTTTCTATTTTACCTAAAGTTCAAGAGCATCAACCTCGCAGTGGTTTATTACAGTCCTCTGTTATGTCTTTGTACGTTGTATACTTAACATGGAGTGGTGTTTCCAACAGCCCAGGTAAATTCATTGAGCTTAGTTTTTTGGCCGCAAATCAACGTGTGCATGAAACAATATTTCTTTCATATTTGTAGACCGTGAGTGCAATCCTGGCTTCTTAGGAATCATATCCAATAACGATGTCGTTGCTCAGAATCAAATGGCGTTTGATAAGGAGAGCATCATTGGATTGGTGATCTGGTTCAGCTGTGTCTTATACAGTTCCCTTCGTACCGCATCTAAATCAAACAGAATTACCATGAGTGAGAATGTTCTTATTCAAGACAACGGCGCTGGTAAATATCAACTTTGGTTATTAAAATATAATGTAGATAAGCATGATTTTTTGTGTTTGAATAGCTTTTTAGATTTCTTTAAAGTTTCTTTATATCTTTGATTGGCACGCTTAAGAGATACAATCACTAAATTAAAAAAATTTGACATTTTTTTAAATGCATTTGTTGATACTTGCATTATTGTAGTTTAATGTAATAACTATTGCTATATAATTTTATTAATAGAAGTAATTAATTTATTTAGAAAAAAATGACCAATTTAATCGTTAAAATGAACCACATCTTACTAATTCTAATAGTAATAACGTATTGTAGAAAATGCACAAAATAATTTAGTGGTTTATCTTGGTTCTTTCCTGTACTTCTAACACAGCCTTAATAAACACTGCTTTTTCCGTACAGTTCGGAATGCAGGTGACCAGTCTCTTATCGAAAATGAAGGTAGGCACACACCGTTTTAAAGGATTTTCCCAATTAATTTTTGTTATCCCCTCAATAAGAACAACGTTCAACATTCCATTAACACATTAACATTAGAGTTTTTTTACACAGCACGCGTTTTTAATTTTTATTTAACATCCTGATTCGCTTTACTACACTGTATCATACAGTCATTAGAAATTAGTGTGTGCCTGCTTTTGTTGATATTTTTTTTCTCGCTCACTTAGCCACATGTTCATTCATGGGCATTACTCAAAACATGATTTTTTGGAATTATGGTTTTTTTTCTGCATTATCTTTGGTTTTTAGTTTCTTTTTTTCCGAACGTACTTAGATTATGTTTCAGTAGAGGGTCGCAGTGGAGACGCAGAAGACGGCGGTGCTAAAGTCTGGGACAACGAGGAAGATACAGTAGCTTACAACTGGAGTTTCTTCCATTTCATGTTTGCTCTGGCCACTCTGTATGTTATGATGACGCTTACCAATTGGTACAAGTGAGTAAAAATGCAATTTATTCATTACTATATTTTCGTAATAACATAAAGTATCTTTAAAAGTTTAAATGCCCTTAAAATGTTTAACAAATACTCTGTTTTACGTTTAGACCAAATCAATCATCACTGGAGACTCTTAATTCAAATGCTGCCTCAATGTGGGTCAAGATTGTTTCTTCATGGGCATGCATGGGACTTTATACTTGGTCTTTGGTTGCTCCAGCTGTTTTGACTGACCGAGACTTTTCGTAAACTTAAAAATGCTTTTCTGAGATTGTACTTCTTTTGACAGGTATTTACAAATCACACGTGCACTTGTTGCGTTCTTACGACGTTTCTATTATTCATAGTAAAAGCATTTCAAATTAAAGTATTAATGCTAAAAAAATAAACAAAGAAAAAATATTTCATAGTGTGTAATATAAAAGCGTCAAATATGCATCTATAGATAATATGCTTGATTAGATTTAAAGTTATTGAATTGGTATCATCTAAAGGTTTATAACTGGCAATCAGTAATCGATACATTAAATTTTTAGTGCCTATAGATTCATCGGAATGTACCGATCTCAAGTTGTCTTTGGATAAAAGCTGTAAAAAGGAATGATTTTACTTTGTAAGATCAAAAAGTAAGACTCGTTTGCTATTATATAAGCAAATTATTGAAACGTATAAAACTGTGTAAAGCGATACAAACAGAACTGTTTTAAGATTTATTAGAGATTTTTTATTTCAACTGTGTATCTATAAAATATTGAGAAAAATATTACTTATTTAATTTAATATTAATATCCTTACGGAGATGCGAGCTGTAATTCTTCCTCGTTCATGTGATATAAAGCGAACAATTCTGAATAGTGAATGTTCCGTCTTTCGATTGTATTTGTCATAAAGCTTAAAAAAATAAAAGGGTAATAAAAGCCAAGATTCTCTTTTCGTCATTAGTTATATTTCTTAGTTCTAAAAATACTTAAATAAATACAGTATTCGATTAAATCGTTGAAAAAAAAATTAGAAAAACAATTCGATATCATGTTTTTCGTTGTGCTTGTGTATAAAAACAAGGTATAAGGGGTGTAGATATTTACAATATATACGCAGAATGGTATAGTTAGACTTATCAAATTATAAATATGCTTTTGGCTTTCATATACATTGTATATGAGGGCAAGCAATTGCACTTGTCGGTTTTAGCGAGTCCACAGACCTGATAAAAGTTCTTAACGTTTTCCTGAATGGATACTGAGAATTTTCCATATTACCAGACGACTACTTAATTAGTCAAACGTTCATTATCTAATCTAAATTACATTCAACGCTTTTCCATCATTTCTAAATATACGCAATCGTCTATAAAATAAAATCACGCCATGACAATTTTCCCATCATACGGAAATTCCCAATTGATTTCAATAACTTTAGCGCGAATTATTCTTATTTAAGGAAAGTACACACCTAATCTAAAGCATAAAAAATGTCGACGAGTTTGACAAGTAAATTAATCGTAAGGCTTTAAAACATAATACATTATTATGTGGATAATCTAGACGAATTTGTCTCATTAAGCTCATAAATTGTTTATAATGCCTGCGAAAATGTTATAAACTTTATTTGAACTGTTGATCCTGATTAAGATTGTTTAGTAGACATGACTAGAAACTTGATTCAGCTTCTGTATAAATTTTGCTAAAAAATCTGGTTAAGAATTGCTGTGATGAGGCCATCACCCAATTTCCACTCAGTTCAATGTTTGCTTACACCAAAAAACTTTAGTCAAGGCACTTATTCTATATCGCAAATTTATGTAATATCGTAATTTCTATCAGGGGACTCGCTAGTATTTTATTTACAGTATCGATATACGATCCGCATACACGCATACAACAGCAAGTCTACGTGAGGTTGTTTTGCTCTTGTATACCCTGGTGCAGTATAGCGTTAAGGACTAAAAGACACGAGTATGCGACCCTCGCACAGAGCTTATAGTCGTTTATTCAGCGAATGTTATTCTCGTTTTCACTCCACTTTCTTGTCTACTGTCGTTTTCTCAACCGCCGGCGAAACTTTCGACACCGGCGCGGATTGTCTCTTGAAGTAGAGGTTCTTGAGATTCTGGAAGGGAGTCTCGAACAGAAGCGTGAGAACAGCTGAGGTTCCGAGTATCCATACGAACTCTTTAAAGTTTAGCTGAAATGACGAAGAGCACGTTACAAATAGCCAATAGTGACAAATGAAAACTAAAAGTTCGGAGTGTGTATAAGTTGATTAAAGCCGGAAAAAAAAGTTTTGATGGAAATTCAGCTGGTAGCAATGTGAGTAACTTTGTAATGACATTACCATCATCCTGATGAATCCAATGTATTCCGCGCTCCTGGTTTGGCCAACGTTATAGAAAAACACGGGGAACTGCGTCAAGTAAACAGCGTAGCTCAATCTGGTGGTGATGAGAAAACCCTTCCACGCGAATAATTTGCTTAGCCAGCCTGTAAAGGAAATTAACGTTATTCATATGTAAACATTGGCTAGTTGTCTGTAAACGAGTCTTTGTGGGCTTGCATCGAAGTCGAGAATACGCCGAATAAAGTGTAAAAATCTCACCATCGGTGTTTCCAGTATGTGTCAGAAACGTGACCCAAATAAATAAGGCACACCATCCGATGGGAGCGAACGCGTTGTACGTGGCTGCGTGAACTGGGTTGTACACGTAATCGATGTCGCCCATACCAGCTGGTCCGAAGAAGGCACCGATAAACATCAGTATGGAGAGGAACCATCCGACGTGAATGAGCGTCTACAAGCATAGTTTTTCGTCACCATTGATTTTCAAAGTAGTTGGTCGAAAATAATGCTGTAGAGAAAAATCCATGTACGATATACTCACGTCGTTAATTTTGTAATTTTTTGGCAATTTTCTTAGCAAATATCCTACTCCTACTCCTAGTATGTAAACGGTAAGTCTGTGGCTAGGTAAAATGTACGAAAAATTTGCCGTGTCGAACAGCTGTCTTATCCTGCGAAAAATCGAATTCCAATGTTATATAAGTATATAAAAAGCGATAAACTTGAAACTTTACAATGAGAAAATGTTTGTACTCACGATGTACCGAAGAATATGTAATTGTTGAGGCGATAGTAGTAGGTGACGTAGTATCTAAGTGCAGTCGAGAAAATTGCCACGAAAGCCAAAACAGCAGCTCCGATCTTTGGTTTCTTGTAAATAGTCAGTACCATCAGCGGCGACAGCGCAAACAGTTGGGTGTCGATGCCAACGTGATGCGTGTGGGTGAGACACTGAGAAGTCGATCGACAAGTGAGTTAAAAATTAAAAAAAAAAAACTTAGATAAAGTCAATAAAAATCGTATACCATGTTTTCGAATCCGAAGTAGTTGTGGATGAACAGGAAGTTTCTCCACCAGGTCTTTTTGCAAATGTCCGCGTGCTGCGTTACGACCAGGTTCCACTGAGGTCCGGAGCCGATGAACGGCATCACGTACGTGCAGAACAGTATGAGAGCTCCCAGAGTCGGTACCAGTCTACGATATCGTTAGAAAAATTTCGACATATAATAATACATACACACCAGTCTTGTTAAGTTATTCATGTACGTACCTGAACAATCTGCTGATATACTCGTTCTTGACGTCCAATTTTCCGCTCTTGTTAAGTCTCCCAATGAAGGAGTAGGTGGTCAGTAGTCCTGAAAGCATGATGAACGGGTCGGTGTAGAGACTAGCTGCCCTTCCGATGACAGTCCACGGCTTTCCGATGTACTACAAGCCAACGACATCGACAACAGTTAACACAACGACGACAGTTGTTCCATCAAAAGCGTATTTAAAATAGAAATAACTCACCTCGGTCATCTCCGTGCGGTTGACGTAGGGGTTGAAGAACAGGGCAAGACTCTTGTGAGACAGCAAGAGCATAAAGGCGTTGAAAGCTCTGATACCGTGGAGAGTGGCGATGTCGCTTTCGCTGCGTTCTAAGGACACTAGTTTCAAAACGTTCTTCTTCAACGAGAAAGCAGAAAGCACAGGGCTCAGAGGTACGTCGTAGTGCTCGCATAGACCTGTGACTATCGACAGCAGCAATACTCCGATGAAGAAGAAGCTGTGTACGGAAAGGAAATAATTTTTTGAAAAATTCTCGTATTCGATTGAGCTTTCATGCGAACATCGATTGTTTTTTATTAAATTACCCAACGAAGATGGTCTCTCTGGGCAGGGGTTCAGTCCTTCTCATCTGGCACATCTCCGGCTCGACCTTGACACTGATTTTGAGTCCGGTCTCCTCGGTGTGTTTGTCAAGTGTATGTCTCAGAGACGCCTCGACGTCTCGGGGACTGCAGCCCGATGGAGCGCATACCGCCCAGTTGACAGTTCCGAAACGTGGTACTCTGTGTCCAGGCTGCAAAGCATATTTTACGTAATAATCGACGTTCTCCCAAGAAAAATGGTACCGATCATACCGAGGTTACCGATCTCACTCGTCTGACCTTCGGATCGGAAGGTCGTGTCTGTCTCTGATCAATTATCTGCGGATTATAATAGCTACAGTAGGAAAAAAGCTTCATCATCCTCCTAATTATACTCATACCAAACCAGATGATGAGGTCAAGCGATCGGCGCGAAACGAAAGTTACTTTTTCTATCTCGTAAATCGGTGTCTATACAGCTAATATAAAGAAGCCGATTCGCGCAAGTGTTCGGAAACATCTAACCGCTCATTTGCATGACGGCTATAACGATATCCCGCAAAGTATACTTCCCAAATGCTAGTTTGATTATATATTCGCGTCTGGCTTGATGTAATACGCGTGCGTCTCTGGACCTATCAAACGATCGACGAACTCGTGAATGACTCACGCTGACTTTGCTATATACTGATGTCGTTTTAAGTGACGTTAAAATGCGAAATTTGCCGCGAGGACTTTGGAAAACTATCGAGCAGTTCTCGAGTCTTATACTGTCTGTGTACACTTGACTGAACGCGCTATTGTCACCTTGTCGCTAAGTGACTTGTTTCTCAACGACTCGAACTTTCGCCTGTCGGATACTGCTGATGCAGATATGCGGATATGATACACTTTATATGATTAATTCAAATTTATGATGACTTTTAACGTCTAGATAATAGAATAAAGAAAATATAATAGAGACGACGTTTCAGCCGTTATGCAGTTTGTCTCATTCGAAAATTCCCGCGCGCGTCGCACGTTGATGTCGGGGCTTTATACGTCGCGATCTCGATTTGCGCGAGAGCTTCGTTGCCGATTCCGCTCACACGCGTGTACGTTGACATCGGCGACGCGACCTTCGCTCGTATAGAGGCGCGCACCCTGCATTTGAGATGCGCGCGAGGATTGTTCTCGATCGTCGGCAAAATTTTTCAAAGATTTGAGAGTGGGCTTTCTTTTCTTTTTATTGCAGTAGTTATTATTATCGATGCTTTGTATACTGTATTATTAGGGAAATAATCAATTTATATTAGAAACGAAAGAAAAGTTTTTCTTTCGTTAGACTCGTGTCTCGGGGGCAGGGAATTTCAATAAAAATAAGCCGAGGGCACGTTGAATAATCTAACCGGTTTTTCATCGCGGTTATATATTTTTAGCTAGATCCGCACCCTGTCTTGCAAAACGCTTCTAATGATTCAAATCGACGACCTCTTATATATCTCATAATAATTTAATATATTCAAAAGAAAAATATGCCGGATTACTTAATTAAATCGTACGGATACGAGTCGTCGTGACTCACGTAATTTCCGATTCGCATGAAAAAAAAAGAATATGACATTTATATCCGTGACCGTGAAATATATACCGGTTACCGAATTCGCGCTGATGTTGAGTCATCGCTATCTCTCTCTCTAATCCGCAAAGTACAAGGTGATCAATTACACGAATTTTCGAAAATTCGCGGTGGAATCATAGAAGCATAATGAGCAATTCTCATCCTGTGTACAATAATTGAGTACCTCCTACAATGGAATGTATATATGTAGAATGTTAATGCGTTCGTAATGTCAGGACGATACAGAGTTAACGAGGTATAAAAACTGAAAATTTCGCAAGAAAAAGAAATTCTCCTGCAACTGTAATATCGATCGACGACACGACCGTTAAGAAGAAAAAAATCGATCGATAAATCCCACAAATTGTATAATCAATTTTCACATCAGCAGTATACCGACGAGAGAATAATCGCGTCTATTATATACACCGTCGGCTACCGGTCGCGCATACTAATATCGGAATATACATATAGATATATCTCCTCTTCATCACACGCCGGTATCTCCCGATCCATATCCGAGGCGCAGAATAATCCACACGTGATTCACGAGAGCGCATGTATAATTGATAAAGTTGTAATAATATATTATGCATATGTATTATTATTAGGTATATAATATATACTCACGTCGGTGACGTTGCTGCGAAAGGCATAGTGCGAATGAAGAAGTCGATGCAGGTGCTGCAGGTCGGGTCTCGAGCTGTCGACTTCGAGCTGTAGGTAAGCCAGGCAGTACTGACCGCGTAAACCTTCCGAGCCTTCGACGCCCACGCACTCGTCGTAGTCACCTAGTTGGTTGACGTTGCCGCTCAGCAGACCCGATGGCATCTTTGCTGTTGCGTCGTACACTGGAAAATTCATCCTTTATATGTGCCTTCGTTATATTATATTATTATATGTGTGGGTGACAAGTTTATTGTATATACGGTTTGTCAACAGAGATCAAGCACCTTTTAGAGGAAACATAAAGTTAATTATGCGAAACTATTTTTAGACTCGAAAAAAAACGTGTCTGCGGAGAGCAGAAAAATGATCGTCTCTATACTACTATATAGGCATCTCTATATCCTGCATATCGTTTTTTATGCGGATTACATTATATACCTATCCCGCGGAGTGTATGGAAAAATGCTTACGCGATGACTTGCGATATGCAAATATATCTCGGGGATTCCCGAAAACATCCTCGATTCACCGGCTATAGTCCAGTAAAAGCTCCCGAAATTCTGCAAGCGTCGTTTGAATGACTCGATCGTCCCTTTTATCTCACCCCTATTATACATCAGCAGTATCGATAAGCGTCTCGCCACAATTTTATGGAGAAAACGATCGGAAACGCCCCGAAAAAATATCCCGAGGCGAAGGTGGTGCTGTGCTATACCTATATGCGTTTGCGGTGATGTGTCGCGACACGCATACCAACGTCCCCCTAATCAGCGCGTTGCAACGACAATTTCTGTGTGTAATTCCGTGAGCGTTGTGTGTATTGTTGTGAAAGGTCATTAAACGCTATGTTCTCTCAGAATTGGGACTACGTTTTCGTCATTAGGCTATAGTCGTGAGTTGGGTGTGTTACCTGCTTTTCCGATATACGACAACTGTCCGATCGATCGCGTAATCGGGTTCGATGATTTCATTTTGTGACTACCCGCGTATAATGTAGATCATCGAGTGTATGCATGAGTCGGTGCAGGTTTTTTTCTCTTCGATAACGCGCATTTGATAACTTAAATTTTGTGCTTTGTCAGAACCGTGACATTTCGTTTTTAACTGACATAATTCCTTATTTGGGGAAATAAACAAGTCAATTAGAGATGATGAGCTTTCTTGACCTCGAAGACACTTAACGAGTTAATGAGAAATTCAGTTGCGGGGATATATACTTACTTTTCAGAGCCCAAAGGGTGAACTTATTCAGCTCTCTCTTATATAGGTCAGCGTGTTTTTTGCACTCCTCGCTGACCTCTCCAGCACTGGGATCGAAAGGTGGAACGATCTGCATGAATTTTCGGGCTTCTTGGTCGATTTCTTCTGTGTAAGCGTCTGAAATGAAAGCAATAACGTACAATTATTAATATAAAATTATTAATTTAAAAACGACCCTACTTCAAGAATTTGACGTTAACGTTATAATCTACTCGAATATAGTAGCTATAGCTCCTCTCGTAAACTGCTTATAACGCGCACTTACATTCTCGCATTAGACACCTAATATACCGAAAGCCATAAACGTCAATAAACTACTGCCTCTTTGCAATATATAAGCACATCATTATATATTATTGAAAGATAAACACTCGGCGTTCAATTAACATTACTATACTGTACTCGGCAATAAATTTCCCACCATCAGAGATCCATCGTCATAATTGAATCCCGAGATGCTCACGGCGAAGCACTTTCACTCGAAATTTATACGATTACGCCTGTTTTCTCAAGCGCCTGATGCGTGTGTGCGCAATTATGTATTACTTAAGTCGGTCTGTGTGTGCCTGACATTGAAAAAACATCGCTCGATTTAGGAATCGGAGCGTGTTTGGACAATGCTAATGGCTGCGGTCGTCGGGATTTTTCAAAAGCTTTTTTTTCCCTTTGCTTCTGGAAGTCCGGGATTTCGAGAGTGTATTTGAGCAATAGCTTCGCGAGAGATAATGCTAATGGTGTGTTTGACGAAATTTGCCGAAAAGTTTTTTACGGAGAAAGTTTAGGAAAATAAGCCGAAATATATTATATGGTGTATATTCTTCGCGTAAGGATTGTTAAACGGTTCGCTAAAATCTTCTGTGTGCAGTGTAGTCCGGATGTATTATATAGATATACAAAGCGAAGGAATAAAGTAGCAAGTCAAACAATTTTTCGAGCCTTACGAAAGTTTCGATGTTTGGCTTCCATTATCTCTATTATTAACCGAGTCAATGCAGAGAAAAATATTCATAAAAGCGGAACGTTTAAAGCGAAGGCTCGAAATTCAACAATATATATATTATGAGGAATCGAAAAGAATTTTTTTTTTTTCATTTACGACAGAGGAGTTCCCGGAATAGGTGCAAAGTTGCAGCAAAAAATTTTAATACATCAACGCGAAAGAGAAAACACAAAAATAAAAGTTCGACGCATCCGCGCTTGTATACTATATATATATACACAATAGACTGTGCAACTCGCGGCGGCGATCGAACATTGCACTAACCTCGGAATCGGACGTGTACTGTGTACGAAATGCAAATAAAAGAACGAGTTTTTTTTTCACTGCAATATCGGGCACGATTATACTTAAAGCTGAATTCGAGGATTCACGTGATGAAATTGGGCGCATCAGTCATTCGGAAGAATTAAAATTAATTCGTTTGCAGGAGGCGAGGGACGACGGGTTTTTGAAGGATGATGTAACCACACTGAAATTTTGAATTTGTAATAAAGGCTCAAGATATATCAATTTTATTATTTTATGCTTGTACACGAATGAGGGCATTTGTCCGCGTTGATATATGAGGTATCTCTTTTTTTTTGGAGAAAATTGAATTTGCGTCGTTCACTTTAGAGGAGGCAGAATTTTGATAAATAAAACCGCTTCTCTTTCAAACGCATTCCTCGCCGACTATTTTTTTGTATGGAATCTGACAATCGATCGGCACGTGCGAACGACGTATATTGAAATGTCCTGTTATAAAAGTGCGGACTTTGAAGTCGTCAAAAAGCTCATAATGAATATATATTCTTTAAAATATCTGCGTATAAAATACCTCTAAAATTATTTTCTTTTGAACGAAAATTGGTTATACACGAGATGAATATTGAAAAATAGAATTGCCATAATATTATTACGTATAAATCAGAACCACATAATATAGAATCTTATAATTTTTCCTATTATACCTATGTATGATATCATAATTTTTGACGTATCGAGAGGCTCCCTAACACACGAGAGACCTTAAAAAAGAAAAGAAAGTAAATATCGCCTCCTAATAATATTAGTTATTTCGGAATACGAAGGTCTTCGTAGCTCGTTGATCTTACACTTGAGAGAACTCGACCTTCGCAATTTTTTTAGGCTACGTACTCGAGTCTATAATTCATTCAGCTCGTCATTTAACAAACGAAAAACTGGTAAAAATATACAGATTATAATATATAATACGAGCGTCTAAACTTTGGTAAGCTTCGTATAATGAAAGCAATATTCCAGTCGCTCTCTCACCTGCACTTTGTATACAGTATAATATTATTATGCAACAAATTTGACGTAAACAAGTGCGACAAAACGACGCGCAGTATATATATATAAACAATAATCAATCATTCACATTACGCCCAATAACTTCCCAAAGCCGGCTGCATAATTCAAAGAGCGCGATTACAATGTAACTTTCAAATCATTCGCGCACGTATACTCGATGCGCAACTATAACACGTAACGTCACATCATCGATAACGATCGCTCACGCGTGCATTACCGATTTTGATTTTTCTTTTATATAGGTAAGTACTCGTCGCTCAACGAATAGAACACAAGCCGCAAATAGTGCAATAAGATTGGACACGTTATTATATTTCGGTGCTATATATACATCGAACTATATAATCAGCTTTCGCGTCGCGCTCAAAATGACTGATAGCTCCTTGCGAAATTCCATATTGCGTTTTATTAATTATCAACTCGACTCTTGCTGAGAGAGAGAGATGCCTGCATTCATGTAGTTCTTGACTATATATAGCGAATCGTGTACACATATATATACGCCCTTCCTCACAGGTCAACGCGAGTCAGTCGTTGATTGCCTGTCCATTATTAGGTACATATACACCTATCTAATGTATAGGTACGAAAGATCGATATGTCCTCGGATGCTAATGCCGTGTTCATAAGACTCGATGTCCTCTGCAATTTTTCTTCTTCTTCTTCTATCGTTTCTTTCATTCCCGGCGACTGCGATTCCATGTCATCTTGAAAATGTTCACCTTTTATATGTTATTTCGCGCGCTTTCGAAAGCGAGGATGAAAAATGACTCTCGTGTGTGTGCGCGCGAGATGATAACTGAAATTTTATCCTGTCGATCATTTGTGCGCGTATAATAACGTTAGATTGAGCTTTCGATTTCTTTTTCTGTTATTACGCATGAAATTAAATTACTGAAATGTAATAAGCCGTGTTAAAAAATGAAATTATAAATGAAATGTATAACAAAATTGAACTTTTCAATTTATTCATTCAATTGAATTGAATAAAAAGAAGGTACGGAAAAGTACTGTACACTCCAATTTTACGAAGCAGGAATATGCTGAAAAAAAAGTTATGGAGAGATGAATAAAAGTGAATTCCACTGACAGCGCGAAATTTCTCGTTAATGCATTCCTTTTGATGAATAATTAATATGAGTTACAATTTTACACAGTAATATCATTCGGTATTGTAAATTACATGAAGCATTTCGATTTTTTGATGCTAAATTAAAACGACTGCCAAATTATATCAAATGCAGAGAGGCATATATTGCATAATAACAAAGAGAATTACAAATTTATTCCGTAAGCGTAAAGGAATCCTTGTTAAGCGAGTCTCTGCGAGTAATAAGTGCCTTTTAATTAACTATCAGTTATTCCTTCTAGTATTTGACATTATCCACTTCAATATAATTTGACTATATTAAACTTTTGTGAATCAGCATGAAATTCAGAATCAAACTGAAACTTTTGTATATAAGTAATGGGAAAAAGTATAATACTTTATGAAGCACACATTGAATTTGTAGTTTTGAATGAAATTTATCGATTTTCCTGGGATATCGTCGTATTTTCTTATTCTTTGAATTTCCCTGCGATTCCACATCCGCATTTCGTCGTGGCCGGAAAATATTTCTCGCGCGAAACCTTGGAAAATATACTATACAAAGCGCTCGAATCAATACTTTCATGCATACGTCTCTTTTATGTTTATATTGATGCACACGCGACATTGCTATTCTTATTGTAATAGTATTCGAAATTTTCGACACAATGAATGAGACTGATGTGATTAAAGTAAAAACTACGAAGTACATTTATTTTTAATGTATAATTCCATGGAGCTTTTTCCATCATTAAATCTTTTTGTCGCTAGTATAGAAGAACTACTTAATTTTGATACGTCCTGAAACCGAAAACTGTAACACGCAGCTCTCGTTTACAATATTACTCTCTAATAATAAGTTCTTTGAAAAAAAAACACACACAAGCATCTTCGATTTTCCATGGCGTTCTCGCGACAACAACGACGACTTCCGGTGTAATTAGCAAATCGAGTCGCATGCGCGCGTTCGCGTAAAAATACTAAACAAAGGCACGTTAATGGATGTACCAATATTGGCGATCGATGCAAATGCTCGCGCAACACACACGCGAGAGAGAGAGAGAAAAAGAGCGGCTATACCGTGTATTAGGATATATACATTAATCGAATCTCTGCTCATATAGAATATACGGAGCTTTTGTTTTGGGATTTTCTTTGGTAGATAATAATATATTACGAGATAGATGTTACGCTGTACAACGTATAGCTGTATAGGTCAGGGTCGACGTTTCTGTGTGTCTTTTTTTTAAATACACTTTACGGCTACTAACACTGCAGCTTTTCTTCGCGGAGACACGCATCTTTACGCGGTGAAAGTGAATTTATTGCTTTTGCGCCGGTTATTGCGCGACTCTTTGGCTTTATAGTTATTGTGTTTTCAAGAAGCTGTAAATTCCCGATCAGAATTACTATTGTTTTGCGCGACTACTACTCTGTGTGTATATATGTGTGACTCACGCATTCTTTGCATAACGTATATAGCGTCGTCGCCAAGCAGGAAACAAATATATTTTTATAAATTAGCAAAAAATAAATCCTCGCTAATAATACAACCGATATGTATATAAGTACCAAGTATTGCTGATGTATACACAATGCTGTATTAGCATAAACGCCGCAATTTCAAATTTAATTCTCGAATATGCAAGGTGATAAAAAAGTGTTGTATTGAGTCGAGATAAGATGTAGTCGTAGGTATCGGATCATAGATCACAGGGTATAAAAAGAGCGGCGCGAGATAATGTGATATATACGGGAAGCTGTAATTATATCGGCCAACTTTTTTTCTCTCCCAGCTGGCAACAAGGTGGTAACGACGTTCACCTGCTGATCTTAGCCGACAAAAAAAGCCTCGAATTACTCGAATTCATTGACGAATCCTTATGTAACGCAGTAGTAGGTCGTAACTTTCTTGTTCCCCAGTGATACAGAAACCTCAATGTCGGGCTACAATAATTCACGCATAATATACCCCGGCGCGTTAATAAATAAGCAAAGGATATTATTATATAGTGATCGAGAGAACATTATCTTACGACCATGTGATATAAGACGTATATTTTTTTTCAAAACGCCCAGTTTAATAGACTTTGTTTTGTTAACAAAATCTGAAGAATTTTCCTACCTTTTCACACTTACAATTATCAAACGAACTCACCATAATAAGGATTAGTAGTCCTGGCAACGATAGTCCAATGATTGAGAATCTCCTCGGTGATAGGACTGCCGGTGTCGTTGTAGCGTCGACCCACAGCTCCGATAAGCTCGACGAGGGTAAAATTTTCGGAACTTGCGCCGGTCTTGTTTTGCGACAGTACCCGTAGAATCTCCTCCTCTTGGATGCTCGAGCCGAGATTACCTCGTAGAACATCGACCGACTGGCCGGCCAACGATTTCTGGACCAGACAACAGATCGTCAGCAGCAATGCTTTCAACGTCAAGAACTCAGAACACGCCCTCATTTTTCTCCTCGAATCGGCTCTTCTTTTTTATAGAAGCCAACCCTGCGGGAAAGTAGTAGTAGGTCAGCGTTTAGTCGACGCGAAGACACTTTGTAAGTTTGATATTGTAGGTATATATCATTTCAACCATCTCGTCGCGATTCCTTGACAAAAGCTCCGGAGGAGAAAAAAGTCCGTAACCGATTTCACACGCGACGCGATGCAACGAAACTGTATATAACAAAGCAATATCAATCGTTGTGAAAATGCATCAAGGAAGTTAAACATTCATATTTCCAAATCGTATAATATCATCGGTGCGCGCGCGCTGTGCTCTGTCGCTCTCGATTTTTTCATTCAGCTTTTATTTGTCATCCCGCGAAAGGAGTTTATAATACAAAACACGAGAGCTGCGAAAAAACACGGAATTGCTGTTATGAAATGTTTTGAAAAAAAGCGAGCCATTGTCGTTTCACCACTTGTCCGCAAGCTTTATATATGCTTTAGAAATCTAACAATACCTATGTATTTATATGTGTATAGCAACGTTACCGATCACCCGCCGCCGCACTCGAAACATATAACAAAAGCGCTAATTTAGAAAGCTGAAAACCACCTGATGCGCAGCCCGCGCCTACCTTAATTCAGAATAAGCGAATCTGCCAAAAATCGGCAACTGTGATCCTCCCTTGTGATAGCAGAAAGAAATGAGTGAAAATTAATCACTGGTCAAACGATAAACTGGTAAGCGCAGAGCGTGATCGACTCTGCTTGCCGATCGGTCGGCATCGGTCTTGTCTGTGGCTCTCTTTCGAAATTTCGCCGATGCACTCGCGCCGCGCGCTCCTTCGCTCGTTCGATCTCGACTGTGTCGGGCCGTTCGCGACGCGTAGGTTTGTGCCCCGCGTATCCAAACGCGATACGCCGCAAGAGCGCGACTCTCTACATTGGGCCCCTACCGTCTGTCTCTCTCTCTCTCTCTCTTTCTCGCACCTGATGTCTTTCGACCGCTCGCGATACGCTAATACTTATATATATACTTATACCGAACTTCTGTACATGCATGTATATACGTCATGTGTTCACAGAGGGAGTGGATTATTAAGATTCTGTTATTTTATTACATTATATTTTGACACATTTTATTAGTTATTTTCTAAAGTTTCTTAGTTATACACTTCTTTATATATCTATAGATCAATATATTGATATTAGAACTATATAAATATGATGATTTGTTAGGATGATAAATATATGTAAGAAAGTATAAGAAAATATAAGAAATTGTAAGTAAATGGTGTTATTTGGTAGATTTTGTCGTACTTACGTTTTTGTAAAATGTATTTTCATCATAATCATGAAAATTATCGAAAATAAATAGAATCGACCAAAGTAAGACAAGTAACAAATTATAATAAGATGTAATAAAATGTAATAATCTGTAGGAAGCCTGTTAAATTTTATTATATTTTTCTATAGTTTATATTACAACGGCTTATATTGCATGATACTTTGTTATTATATATTTTCTTACGTTTATTTTTACATTTCAAACTTTTTACTAGGAAACTTTTCCAGGAGACACACGATGCATTTTTCAAAGGACTCTAAACCGAAATTTTGATATAATAAAATTTTGGGAGCTGTGTGTTGGACCTTTTGGATCTGTTTGTACATCAAATAATATGAAAGATTGGTATCGTTGCGATGTGTTGGAAGTTTTGCACATAAAACGATTAACACGAGTTAAAAAATCGATAACTAGCATCAAGGTAATCACATGACACGTACATATTATCATTTAACTCGTGTGATAATAGCGGTACGTGATACTCTTTACTTTACAACCTAAACTTTGTTTCTTTTTTGGTAAATACGAATATTCCTGCTACAGGAGTAATGTTTTTGTTTTGTTATATGTCGCACAGGTACAAGATTTTGCGTATCTGTATAAAATAATACATATACATTTAATTAAAAATATTTAAAACATCATATACCTATTTTATAGGCTATAAAATACAGATAATTATATTGAAAAATTATTATATTGAAATCACGAATTCGTTTGCATATACATCCATCTCACTTTAATGTAATGTGTCTACACACGATGAGAAATCAATTTAATATCCGCAAACTCGCCGAAAAGAAAACGAGTTTCTGTATTAGTAGCCAAAATTCAGTATTTCCTCGACGAGTTTCCTTAATCTTTCTCACAGTGTTAGCAGAAGAGCATCAGTAGCGTGAAGTACCTATATAAAAAAAATTCATGTCACAGTGCCGGTGCGAAAAATAACCTGGGTAGGATCGAGAATAAATTAAACCGATAATTTTACACTGGTCTTTCTAAAATCTGATCGATTCGCCAAACGAACATCCGTTTGTTGGCAAAAGCTCGAAGTCGAATTTTTGACAAAGTGAAAATCCAAAGAATTCTAAGAAAGACGTTACTGTAGTAGACTAACCGGTATTCCCTTGTACCTGCTAGACTTTTTCGTCATGTCAATTTTTATTTACTCCTACAGCATATAAGTGTGTTTTATGCAAATTACACTATATCAAATTCTACAGAGCTCCATGCCTTTTATCACGTAGGCTTGTTGTCTTATTTACAATATCAACGCCTCTATTTATTAGCGTGTCTACTAAAATTTTTTATTGACATGTTGTGTTGTTTATTTCGTTTACTGCGTCTGTTATATTCTGAAAGTGTCGAGCTGCATATCCTTTCGTTTCCTAAAAACAGTGTATGTATTGTATTCTTATTATACTATATTTCAGTCATAAATAAATTTTTTTGAAAAAACGCACACGAGAGACCGGATAAGAATCTCCCTCCCGCCTAAAAATAGCCCCACGTTTCGAAACCGTCTCGTCGAGATCATGCATATAATTAAAAAAATATATACCTCCCTTCGAAAAGTCAAACAGCGCACGTGTCGCTGTAAGTGAAATCAATGAATCCCATCGTCGTTATATATAGGTGTGTCTGTGGCCTCGCGATAAATTCTCGATTGACTGTTGAATCTGCGGTGGGATTAGAATATATATATCATGTCTTACAGGATTTTCACCGCATATTCGTCGCTGATTTCTGGCTTTGCGCGGTATTGCAAATATTTTTGTCGATCGTGAGTGTGTGTGTATTGTGCGTGACGGACTTTTTCGCTGACAGTCACAACTTGTTGTTTTCATTGATGTTCAGTTATATAAGTCTTCATAATTTGGAATCAATTTGATAGAGGAATTTTAAGGTTACCCAATGAGATATATATATCTTTGGGGTAGCGATACATAGTTTGACATTACATCATTTTTTTATGGTCGTTTGCTAATGTTTCTTCTATAAAAGTGAGTGTGTATTATTTATGACGTAGTTATTAGAATTCAAAGGATGATCCGCAAAAAAAAAAATCAATATATTTTGAAAAATATTTAAATTTTTGATGGCACCTTGAGCATCGAGAGAAATATATATGGTAACCATTATCAAAATTCTATACTATAAACTCTAGCAGTATTCAGAGACACGACGATATTTTATAATGATTATAATACTAAATCACTATTTCCGTTATCGAATGCCACTATAGTAAAAAGAATGTTACTAAAAAATTTAATAACAATTACAAAAATGTTGCTCTATTTATTACTATTTTTCAAATATTTTGCCATCCACATCTTTGATGATTGAGATACGTATATAAAATAGATACCATATATATTACAAAAAACAATATATTTACCAAATATATAATTACAGAGTAATTTCTGACACATTTTGTTCTGACAAAAATGGAAAGTGATGATGAACAACTATGATAATGAAAATGACTTAGAAATACCCGACCATAATTAAAGGATCGCCTAGAGCCATATAAGTTGTTACCGAAATTTTTAATTTATCCTCTCACGTGTATGGAAAGGCCAATCGTTAATAGTTGTAAGCGAGATAAGAAAGAAAGAGAATATAAAGTTGTTTTCTAATAATACCAAAAGAAGTCAGTAAAATTGTAGCTAACTGCACGCGCTACAAAGTCAGTCTTGGCTTATACGGCTCCATTGAAAAAAGGTTTCAAGGTGACCCGACTTGAATTTCGAGTCACGAATTTGATGACGTAAATTACAGTTCTAAATCGTCGGTATAAGCGTGTGCTTACATATGAGATAACAGCTAATTTAAAGAAATACATTTCCTCAATTAATTAAAAATAAAGAAAAAATTTTGAATGCATTCGCGTCCTTCAATCCTTCATATAAATTGAGCGAGCAATATCTATTGAAAACTCAAGGTCGAATTCGATCTCGAATCTTAAAAAATTTTTGGACGATAATTATGAATAATTTATTAAGGATTACTATATTATATACAGAAAAAATACAGATATAGAAATATAATAAACAAGGACGGAAACATCGGCGCGCTGGCGCGCCTGATCTATCTATACTAGTACGATATAAGAATGCAAGAAAATTTATCATTTGTACAATTTTTCACAACAATATATAGTATTCAGATTTCAAACTCATAGTGTTTCCATCAGTGCTATTGTGCAAACAATAGTTCCAATCATAGTGACTATTGATACCAAACCCGATAGATATTTGTTAGCTTCTGGAGAACGAATGCTTTGAAAACCTTCTGATTTTTCATGTTATTTATTATTCTAAAAAATCGATATACAATCGACTGAAAAACCTTAATATATTACCAATCAACTCTACTACATTTATACAAAAAAAATTTTCAGTTCCTTATACCTATAACGGCAAGTGAGTACATTGACCCCGCGGTATCCAAAAATATATCTCAACAACGCACCTATAATCAACGCAGAGACTCCTCGAGAGAAAGAAATCCACAATAATAACATCAGACGTCCACACAGCAAACCACAAGAGATCCATCACTTTTGAAAACCTCGCTTTAGACGAAGTGTTAGTAGTCATACGCATTACAAGTCGCAGAGGTAATTGTCGGTCACACCCGAGGCGACGCACTTTGCAGCCCACATTATAATGTCGCAATAAGCGACTTTATACAGCACAAAAGAAGAGGCTTCACATGAAAATTGCCTCAAATCGTCAACTCCCATACGAATAAATCTCGAGCGTGTATATATAGTACACACAGCAGGCAGGCGTGCAGGTAAATAAATCGTCCACAGGCTTGCGCAAAGTGCGTGAGGGTCGGTCCCGTGAGTACTTGGCGAGTGTGCGTGTATATGCTCAGATTTCAACACGACTCTGATGTTGACGCCGCGAGGTCAAAATAATTGTTTTAGAACCGGCCGTCGATCGCGTGTATTATCGAGGCGCGCAATAAGAGCATCGCCGGTATACGGCACTTAGTCTAATTGGAAGTCTGAGAGAAGGTGTATATTTGTGTGTGGAAGATTGAATGAGCTGAAAAGTTTTTGAGACGAGGTTATTACGCGGTTATTTCGCTTTTGTCTGGTTTAGCCGGAGATTTTGATGCTCTGCATTTTTAAGAATTTTCGGTGTAATGTAAACTTGTTTCTTATCTGACTTGTCGAAATCGTTTGAATTATAACAAGTATATAGGTACTCTGTAAACGTATATATGCTAAACCTGTTACATTTGAAAAAAAAAAGGAATACATGGTTCAGATCGTAGATTTTTTGTGCACGGGTTTAAATTTAAAATTCGTATTCAAAGAGTTCTGATGTATATAGTGAAGGATAAAAAGTCTTGTAATTTTCAGTCATCATAATTACGTTGATGCGTTTATTATTCAGCAATTGTTTTGGTTGAACATTTCCGATCGACACAACAACAAACAACATCTGACACACACTGAAACTTATTTTAGTTCCGGTAAATCGCACTTGGCTTCGAGAATCAAATTGTTTAATTATCTTATCACCTATATATATTATAAGCTATACGTTGTTTTCAAAGCTCTTGCATCAGCTTTGTATATATTACAACACATATATGCTTAAGCGGTAGATTTCAAAGCAATTTATGTGCAAAAATATAACAAATATATAATAATGTTCTTTTATACGTTATAAGACGTATATCTTTTATTATAATAATTAATTCGATAATGAATTGCATTTACGTCATGGCATTATGCACATACGTCCATCCCCTGAGACGTGCTAGGAATTATTTAAATTAACTCATTGGCCAAACTATATAATAAAATGTTCGTATACCACGTTCAAAGAGACCGATGTTAATATGCTTAACCACATACGAATATTGAAATTCCGTTAAATTTTCTATAAAACATTGTACCCCTACATTATTTCATATCAAAAATTTATTTTAAACTATATTTCAATATATATTTTCTATTTAATTTCAGTATCGATCGCTAATATTTACAACGAAAAATATCATTTTCTTGCTTCGTTTCTGAAAATCGCAATATAAAAAGTGCAAATGACTTTCAAAGCTTGCAAGCGCATCCGCGCTTTGTATGCAGATTTGAGCCCGGGATAAAATGGTCGCGAGAGCTGCATCTTGCAACATCTTCTGTGTGGCACACGAGCGACGAACGGGTTGAAAGACTATTTGACAATTCTCCCTCGTACACTTTGACCTCCGTTTCAAGATAGTATAATATTAGTAGACAAAAAATATGGAGCACAGCATTTATTCAAGCAGATTTATAAAGTTACATCACGAGAGTAGATAAGCTAGGATTATTATTTTGTTCTATATATTTCAAGGTGAGAGTAGGTATGCATTTTTTATTATTTTAGAATTCATAAAAACTTTTGGAGAAAAGTAAAGTCGTATAGCATGAATGTTAAAAAAGCCATGTATTTCCTGCGATATCAAAAATTTATGCGTCTTCAATAAAGATATAAAGTATAATACTGATTTTAGATATTGAGAAGATTTTAAGTTTAAAAGAAAGATAAAGTAATAAGGTACTTTGACCAATAAATATTAAAAATTTTTACTTGCCTGATTAGAACCTTATGAACATGCATGATCATATAGCCATTTAGTAAGCACAGTACTTGTTGTGGGTAGAAAAGTAATTGGAGTAATTTAAATGAAAAACGTTGTGAAGTCATAGTTTTAGTTGTTTATAATAAGTAGTAGCAAGTCAGTCTTTTTTTTTTCTAGCGTCGAACTAAAGAATAATAATGTTAATTCACTATATAATCAACACGTTATGGATCAACGATTGGATTTTGATGCGAATTAAATAAACATTAAAAAAAACTAAAAAGTTTTTCTGCGGATTTTTCACATTTTTCCTTTATTAATAATCTGCTTGAAACAGATAGAGTACCATAGAGTTACGGAATATCAATCGCTTTTTCCGTGACTAAAGACATCATTATAAATGATCAAACGCGATATTTGATATTCTTTGTACGGTACTACGTGGTTTTATATTAAAATATCACGTACTCTACCTTAAAATAAGAGGTTTTTTTGTTATTTTTTAATTTTAGTCGGTTTAAATAATTATATTGAGAAAAATGTTATTTATAAGACCATATATCTATTCTGTACAGTCCAAACAATCCAGTATTTACAAATTTACAAATCATAGGATTATAACATTATAATAACATTCTTTGAAAATAAATAATTAACAAAAACATAATTCAAAAATTCATATACAGTTTTCCTTCGTATAAGTTTTTACTAATACGCCTAAAGTTATAACGTCGAGAGATAAGCTTATGAAGTGAATGATGTCATTACATAATGAATTAATTAAAATTTTCAAACGGCACCAGCTCTAGCTATATATAAGCGACGCGGCTCTGCAGTGCTATATGCCTGTCGAGCGCAAACTCCATGCACTTGTGCGCAGATAACATACGTTGGAGTATGCATTTGCATTTTATTATGCCACAGAGATGATGAGGGATGGCTTTATTAGGGCTTGATTTATTCAAATGATTACATTGCTTAAGCTGTTTACGTTATCTGTAGCTAAGAGTTTCTTGTATCTATTAACAACACCATAATAGTGGCTCAATTAAAAAAAATGATCAAAAATAGATGCTCCGGTGCAAAGTTATAAACAATTGAACGTAGAGTAAAAATTAGTATAAAATTTCAGATTTTGTTTAAAAATGGACAAATTTGGAGCATCCATTTTTAATGATTTTTTTATAAGATTGCATATTATAGTCATTATAAAGACGTGCGTTTATTTAGATGACCAATGCTAATAAACTATCTTTTTATTCGTTTGTATCTGATACATCGTACGTGAAATCAAGCGCATTCAAAAAATACATTACTGACAAATGCAATGATCCAACGAGAGAAACATTCACAAGGTAGTAGAGTATATTTAAAAAAAATCGATGAACAGTTAGAATTACAATGCAGATTTAATTTCAGATGCACAAGCGAGTAAGTCAACGCCTATTAATAGAGTCGTATTATACATAGCTGTACCATATAGTCATGCATCGATGTGTGTATAACAAATCTGAAAAATGTAGGCGGCGAGAGTGACAAGAAACAAACTTTACCGAGCCATCATCATTAAAAAAAAAAAACTTTTCCTCCTCGCAATGAGTTATAAACCATAAAGAAATCCACTGACAGGACTGCTGTGCTGTGTTATAATACAGCAATCATTGCGTGACTCAATATTCAAAGAATCTCTCCAAGCTCAAACCCAAACTCTTCCCAGACAAAAAACATAAGCCAAGAGAGCGCATATCAGCGTCTTGTAAACAAGAGCTTTTTTGTATTCCACACCTTTACGCTCACGCAGCAGTCGAGAACAATAAAAAAAAAAAAAAAACATCGTCAGTGCGAAAGAAGCGCGCTGGCATTTTATAAATAATTGATAGCCATGAGCTGCAGCTTCGTCCGTGTCGAGTATTATATTATAGCGTCATATAACCAGCGTAGGTATTGCTAATGCAAGCGCCGTTGGTACTGTGCACACTCTGTACACCGACGACGAGAAATCTTCTCTCGTCGCGGGGGAGTTTGTATAGCACCACAGTCGAAGCTGCTTTTCATCCATGAGATTCTAGGGAGTTTAAGCATGGGTTTGAAGAGTTGATGCTTGGCTTATTATTAATTATTTGAATAATTTCGTTGTTTTGTGCTGATTAGTAGGTACAATTATCATGATGAATTGACTATATATCTCGCTTGCCATATGAAAATGAACTTTTACTATAGAATACATAAAAACTTATGACTCACAATTTGGCTACTGTTATGCGGGACAAGCTGAATTAGCATATTTATCGATCGTTAATTTCTACCGTATTATATATATTAGTATAAGCAAAGTGCAGATGAAATGATCCGCCATGGCCGTGAACTTGGTTTCACGCTTTATTTAACTTGGTATCATCTAAACATTTCGCACAAAATTGCTGATCTTTCATTTTATTCGAACATGTATTTTTTTATTGTGCATTTTTTCTAATTCTAAATAACATTAAATCAACAAATAATTGCTTATTAATTTATGCTTTTAAGATGGATTATCTCAAGTCGTTATTGCGCAAGTGTATACTGTGTGTTTTGTTGGAATTCAGCAATAATTGAAAATAACGTAAAGGCCTTGACGTATCGACGCAAAAAAATCAAAGTCGAAAAGTGAAAAGGAGATATAGGTATATAGAGGCTTTGGTAGATAGAAATTATGATGCGATAGATATGATAAAAAACTATTGAATATGCACACATCCTTTTTAAAATGCCATGTTATAAAACTCATACCAGATATTTATAGCTTAAAGAATCTAAAATGTCTGTGTTGATCATGCACAAATTCCGTTTTTAAGTCGTTAAACTTGTCTATTAATATACTTTTATGAGGATACGTACGGTATGACTGTACACACTGCAATTATATCTTTTTCATTTTTGTGGAAGTATATATTATGAAAATATATTTGCATATGTCAATTAATAATAGATAAATAATATAAATAAGATATAGATATTATGCCATTCTCTGAATAATAGTTTTCAGTCGTGAATAGCATCAGAGTAGAGACATCGTCGGATAACTTGGACGGATTGAACTTTCGGAGGAACGCCTGGATGCATTGGGGCAAGTTTGAAGGAGAAAGTTTTGCAAGTTGCGTAATGACATTGTCGTTCATTTACGGACACGACTAATCTCGTTCGCGATTTACGCGATAGGGACAAGTGCAGCAGCCAAGAGTTCACGTGTAGCGGTAGGACTTGCACTACTCAAAGTATTAACAGCTATCTCCGACTGTACTTGTATAGAGACACCTACTTAAAAAATTGTTATCATTATAGAACTTTATTACTTATTTACTTATACTCAATATCATAATACGTGCTATTTTTTAAGGCTTGTTTATAACCACGAGCTACTTTTAAACTCGGAATGTAAACACGGCACCGGTAACATAAGAGGTTTGCAGGTGTGTTTGTTTACGTGACGTTTTCCGCGTTCGCTCGTCTTATGGTTATTTCAACAAAGCCATACACCTCAAACTATCTGCAGTACATTTCACAGCGCGTAGACAAAAAGCTGACTCTTCCAAGATTTATAAGGGAAAGTAAATAAGGAAAAGAAAGTTTTCGTGTACCAATATAATATCCCTCGAAATTATTTCACACCATATCATACTACTAGTTTTAAAAATACGTAATTCTTTTACTCGTACACTTATGACACGCGACTACAAGATATTCCGCAAAAAAAGATAGATCCTGAAAAGTGTTTTCGCGAAGTCATCAATCAATCATCGCGCTAACGATTTTCGTCGGCGCTAAATTTTTCTTCGTGTCAAACGTCACTTAGGCACTGTATTAGAACTTTTTGGATTGTGGTGCAAGTATATATATGTGCGTTCATTTTGTGCTTTAGCAGGCGGAATTAAGTGAATCACTTGAAAAGCGAATTGTTGATCGTTAGCGAAGTCACGATCGCTCGTTAATTTCTCTGATTATAAAAACACTGATAGACGTATTTATACGAGTCATCATATCGTAAATGTTGAGATTACGTTGCGTAAAATGACGACACTACGAGAACGATAATTCTTATGCTATAACTTTATCAAAAGTGTTTGATAAGTATTATTCTAAAGAGTTTAATTATAGAGAGGTATATATTCATTAAGATTACATTCTCCTTGTTTGATTAGCACATGATGCATTTTAGCATTCCACGAAAAATACGAGTGTTGTTATTTTTAACACTTCTAATATCAATGAAAATCATTTAATTTCTAGCGAATTATGCAGTAATGATGTTTTTGAAAGTTTATGATGTGCACTGTAAGTTGACTTTGTAGTTAGAAAACTAGTCGTAATGATAATACAAAGAGGCTTAGTAAACAAACTTTGATCCTATAGCTTACATGAAGTAGACCAGCGCAGATAAAACTTTAAAAAGTTTTTTGAATAAATAAATTTATGACATAAGCTTTGATGATTCAACATTTTATACGGTTTTCGTTAATGGAAAGAAAAACAAAGAATTGAAGCAAAATGCAATTCGTCAAAATAAAAAATATATAAAATCGGGAAATTCGATTCGAGAAAATGACCGGGAATCCTTATGATGCTTGAAGCAAAGCATCTGGAGGGCAGATAATTGCAGTTATTATTGATTATAATAACAATAATAAGCTCGTATCACTAAAAACTAAATATTCTTTTAAAAAGATTTAATAATACAAAAGTGTCATTATTTTATACAGATATCCAGTGGTAATGGGCTTACGCATCAGGGGAATGTAACGCGATGAACAGTTGATTACTTTAGCCTTTAGCTAAGATTAAAGATTAAAGGGTTCGGTTGCATTAACTTAATGGATCCATTGGCGTGATGCAGAAATACATTTGATGAAATTATTGCAGTACAACGTGTATCAGGAACGTTGATGCTGTCAAAGGGGTTTACAAATCTCGTTTATTTCCCCCTTTATTTCTCTTTCTTCTCGGATTCAGGATTAATATAAATTACGCACATATAAAACACATCAATCATGGCTTCTTAAAACAAACATAAATTTGATATATATATATACCTCTTATTGCTTGTTGTTATATAATTTTCAATTTATTATTCATAACTATTATGGATGAATTTTAACGTTACAATAAATAATAATTTTTATAATTATATTAAATTGAATCAATAAATTCAGTATAACATAAAATTAAACTCTCGCAGGATTCGAAATGTATGCTTCTAAATTGTTATCAGTTTAATCGCTGTCACTCGCTGTGTCGCCTCTGACATCGTTAATCGCCCAGTCGCGTATCTCGTCAATTTTCCATTTCCGGCGATCGCGGCCCCACGTCTGAGAGCATTGACGATGCAGTGCGATTATTCAAAATAGAGGAAATCGCACTCGACATCAGCATATCCTCTTCTCCGTTGGACATCCGTCGTAAAATGTATTGCAATGTCACGTGCGGGTGCCTGCAAAAATTAAATTGAAAATTCCGTTTGACTTTTTACTTCACCAATATATTGTTTCTGTAATTATAGATAGCAAAGTTTTATTTTAAAACAAACGAACTTTTTATCTTACGTACAGGTAGTATGTAACAATAAAAGCTAGATTATTTATAAATACGATATAACACACAGACACGCGGACAAAACACATTTCTAAGATATTTTTACAAAAATTAAAAAAATTACTATTACAAAGCTTCCTCTAGTAGTAAGCAAAACTACAAGACTATTGATTCAGGCAGTCTCGTTCTCTGCTCCTGATTATATCGGCTCCTCTGTCTTCTTGCACACCCACAAGATCAAACCACCCTTATATCCTCCTAGAGCATATAAGATTCTGCATAAAATTCTCATGAGGACTTGACTCGGCTATATTTATGGCCGCGTGCTCATATGCAAGCGCGTCACGTATCTGGGAATCCCCCGCACGAGCCATCTAGGAAAGCTATATATATATAACAGTCTACTGTACGTTTCATTTGCAGCTGCCGGAACCATTAACATCGTCCTGCTTTTGATCATATATATATTTTTTCCGGATCTATGCGTATCATGATGATATAGCTAGGCAACATTCATAAGTTTGCTGGGCTAGAATGAGACAGCAGGCTGCGATTGGTACGGTTTACTATTAGAGCATTCATATTTCATATATTATACATATCAATTTGCACGCGGCTGCGGTTAATATACTTTTTATGGACTCTATTCAGAAATTAGACAAGTTACAAAATCCTGAGTAGAATATAAGATAATATTCCAATTTTTACATATCTTTATTTTTTTACGATTTGTGTTACTATAGCAAAGAAAAAGACACAGTATTATATTGGATCTATTTTTTGGGGCATCGCTCGTAATTAATATAATCAAAAGACACCGAATCTCCTTTTAGGGGTGGTCTGCATAGTTGCTTCGACATATAACGTGTATAACAGTGACACAGTGTATAGAGTGTCGGAAGAAGTAGAGAAGAGCGCAAACACTGCCCTCGAGAAGATCGATTTTCTCTGCGGCCAGAGGAGAAAAGAGCAAGCAGTGTATATAGTGCATCGCACCGGTGGTAAAACTCGCTTCTCTCCGCATGCGGAGGAAATCGAAGACGTCGGAGTGTAGATGTGGAACTGATGAACTTTTCTCTCAGTTGCTCTCGACGTCTATACGGTGTCAATCTCAGTTTTGCTTCTGGTATTAATTTTCCACTGGGGTGGAGTCGTTAAGGCTGAATTTTTCCCTGCAGCTTAGATGCTATTGTATTTTTGTGATACGAAATTTTCAGTCCTGCGAATATTGTGCGGCAAATATATTATTACTGATACAAAATGTTTTTTTTTCTTAACTTGGTGATGTATAGATTATGTCTTCTACTCTATATGCAAAAAAAAGCTAACTTCGTCCTAGTATTCTGGGAACTTTTGAGATATGGCAAATTAATGATGAGAGGGATAGAACTTTGAAATGAGAAATTGCCAAACTTTGTAGTATAATTTATTGTATATTCATACTTGACGAGAGGGTTTTACAAACTTACCGACATCCCTGTCTTTTCAGAAAGTTGATATCTATTTGGCACTCGTAATCAATCAATTTTGAATTATTTTCACGCACCATTTACGGTTTGGGCTTATCAAATTTTCTTCAGTGATGGTGGAATTAAAAAATCGACGAAATCAGCAAAGTTATAGTCAACTATTTAAATTTCAATTTACAAAAACAAAAAAAAAAATTTGGTACATTACTCAAACTTGTTTTATAATGTATTGACTTTTGTATTATTATGAATAAATTAAGCGAAGTAAAAAAAATTGTTGAGTAGCAATACATTGTCCGAGAGAACCCCTCAAGTCATTTGAATAAATCATATTAATTTTTGTTCATTAAACAAACACATTCTCATCGTTGACTTATACGAAGATTAAAAAAAGCAAGAAGGAGAATGTCTAGACTAAGATATAAATTTCAGGCTTCTCACATTTTTATGTGATCCAATGCTAAAATTTCGAGGAAAAGTTTATTTTTGGATCTTTTATATCTATTTAAAAAGGTTTTGAATATTTATAATTACATTATGTGCTACTTAGTTTTTGTTACGACTACCCTCGCGACTATTATACTCATTGGTCATGTGCTGCATAAATGATGATATAAGGGAGTGAATATTGAATTCGAGACGTGCTTCACTGCGACAATGCGCACTTTTCCCCGCTTCGTTGTGAGATTTATTTTTTGTATGCTCCAATTTAAATTATGCATCCCTTTCATCTCACTCATACACACAGAAGCGAAAAAAGAACATCCAAGTGTACCTTCGTTATAAAAAGGGTGGCATAATATCCCCGAGAGCAACTGGAATAAAACATTTTCTTTAATTAAAATGCTCGACGTCCCGTTATATACAACACCGATAAATTTTATGCACTAAAATCCTTATACCATCATCGACAATAAAATTGCTACGTAGGCGTTGCCACAAAACTACCAGAGAAATAAAAAACACAATGCCCGGAGTTCGTGTAAACATCGCACCGGTATAGAAGAAGAAAAGTATATATATATATATAAGTGTATACGTTAATAACAAAAACAAGTCTCGGCTTTATGATCCGGCACTCGCGCAAAGTCAACATTTACCCAGAGACAGCTTGATAAGACACATAAGCCCATTGTGTAACGAGATTTTCTTCTTCGAATACTCGCTGCTGCTGAAGCTGTACGTGAAAGGGAGTGTTGAAAAGAGCGAGGAATGCGGCGAGACACCCTGTTTGCGAATGCTAGTTCGTTAGTACATCGATGTTAAACGATAAACTGCGACGAGTGTAATCGATGTTTTATTAGTTTTTAATGTTCTCTGGCCATAGGAGGTAGTCGAATTAGACCTGATGCGTTTAGAGCTTGGTGCAATATTTCGAAACCTATGTCTTTAGAATTTTTAAAATAGCTGCTGAATCCCGGAAAAATGAATCTTTTATAGTGAAGGCATGAGCCTATATACTGACGGTACTGTGTCATCAGATCTTTATATAGAATAAATTTAAAATGAGATTTATTGCTTTCCTGAAGTAACATACAACTCAGGAAATATCGAACATCAACATTTTACACGTTACTATTATAACAGTATTTTGACTGAACGGATACAGGAATTTAAATATATATATATTATATAAAATTCCGCGAATATATTATTACCCATCCTTTTGTCACTCCTCGTGTTCAGGCGACGTTTGTGACACTTTTTGTCTTATCAGGAAGTTTCACGTGCGAATCCGTTACGGTGAGAAGGAAGTATAGCGCAAAATACAGTTAGAGCTGTTTCTAAAAATTTGAATACAAGTTTGGCTATCAGCGAATGAAAAAACTATTAACATCGGCGCGCGGTAATTTTTTCGATGACGATTATAGGGAATAACGTCGTCGTCAGTAAGTATATGCCTACGTGCCAGACTGAACGGCAGCGTGTCTTCCTCGACTATATGGTGAAATCCGGAAGAAAAAAGAAAAGTAGAAGAACCCTTTAATTTGAAAAAAAAATCATCAAAAATAGCAAGCAATTAAAATAGTATTGGATAAAAACGCCGGATTCGCCATGTTTTGCTTTACATAAAAAAACCGCAATATACCGAAAAAGTCGGTTCTACATTGCTGTTCATCAAAACGTTTTCCTTTATTTTTTTAACATACAAAACGGCAGCCGCATTAATACATTTAAAAGAAATTTTTCGAGATTCAGTGCATTTTTTTCGCGGATTTCCTCGTATACCAACGCCCGAGACATTAACCTTGCCACGCGTGTCGTCTATTTCAAATTATCTTGGGCCTTTCTCTTTTTTTTTTCTCGCCATATATAGCCGTTGGCTTTCCGTGGATCTTTGCCGAGGTCTATTGTTATAGCAAGTCAGCGTGAGTCGAACATTTTTTCGCGATGATGCCGTGTGATCCTCATTGATTTTTTCGTCATCGGCGTAAATAATTGCTTTTCGAGGGGGCGAATATATTGAAGTGATAGACGAAGGCGTGTACGAGGTGTTTCCGCTTGGCGGAGTTGAGAAAATTGTTAATTTTGTTTAGAAATTGTTGCATCATTCTGAGGCAGTTGGAACTTTTCTGATGCGTAAGTATAGGTATATGCAAATAAACTTACATATGATGTTGATGAAATGTTTCTACAATTTGAAATCATGAATTTAGTATGAAATAGATTTTCGTATTAACGACAATTTTCACTACGATCAGAAATCCTTTTCGATACAAGAATGTGGTGTGCTTGCATTTTGAAAATTTGCTGGCGAAATTAAAACGATTTCCTCATATTATTCTGTCATGAATTTTACACAAGTTGAAATTGGATGGAAAATTTCATCAACTATTTTGAATGTTACTAATTTTACGTATGTGCATACAGTTTCGAATTTTGTCTTAAAAAAGAGTTCGTCGAATTGGAGAAATTGTACGCGCGCATAGTTAGCGAAGCATTCAGTAGGGTATAATGCAATTTCCAGAGTTGTAATTGCATACAGCTAGGCATGTGACGCAAGCCAATTTTTATTTTTACGTATATTAATTAGTGCATACAAAAAAAAACGAAGCTTATTATAAAAATTCAGAAATCCTCATTACAATTCTAGAAAAAAAATAAAGACCAGCTTTACATTATAAAACGCCCGGTGTATATATATATATACAGCAGAGCTTAAAACAGGCCTCTGGTATATCTATATATGTATACGTAGATTCTAAGCTCGCTTGAGAAAAGTACAAAGCGCCTGAAAAAAAAAGACAAGGCGCGCGAAAAGTATACAAAGCCGATCCGCCTGCTGCCATGCAACCCGTTCGTATTTTTATTTCTCTCTCTGTTACAGCTGATGCCGAGCGCCTGTCCCAGTATATGCCAGTAGCACAATAGCCTTAAATTACACGCGCTGTCTCTCATCTCGTGCGTTTCCGCGGTGGTTCGCGCGTCCTCGACTTCATATATATAATACGTATAGGTACTTTTCGCGCATTCTCTCCCAACAATTGCTTACAGTTCCTAGTATAGAGAAGAGGAAACGAGAGAAAAGCTCCGGAAGACGAGTCGAATTATATAGATACTTGTTGCGAGATATATAGCTTTCAGGAGAAAAATGCCAGAGATGGATATACATTTTTTTAATCGAATCAACTTTGTATTTGAGAGAGGAAAAGTGTGTGTGTACGAAATTAATTTTTTTTCTCTCTCTCTATATGTATAAAGTATATAAACTGGCTGGCGAGGAAGTTATTAAACGTTCGAGATTTATCGCGTCGTTATGCGCCGCGCGGACAACTTTTGAACCGCAAAATCTCATTTCAGAAAGTATTAAAAATTCTGCAAAACAAGAAAGCGCCCCGCTCAAGATAGAAAGAGCAAGCGCGCATACTGCAATCAAGATATACTCGTAATTAGATCACGCGGAGAGCAAAATTGCTGAAGAGCGCACATCTTGGCTCGAGAGAAGAAAATTCTGACGCTTTTCTTTTTAGTCTTATTTCATATATATATCTCGAGATGCATTGCGCAAAAGCTTCTGATGATAGCGGTTAAATCAGCGCATTGGACATATAATAATTTAAAAAAATTTAAATTTGCGATCTGATGCAGTAATAAGCGTAATAATCTGATGTTTTTATTTAATAGGGGAAGATGCCGTGCAAAATTTAATCGCCTAAACAGAATCTACTGCTATACGAATTCATCCGCAGCTCGTCTTTGCGTCTCGAGGTACATACCTATCTTGTATATAACGCAGCCGTTTCCCTGGTGCCCATCACATGAAAACAAACGTAGACATTCAATCTCCAGCATCTATCGCTCGGCTGTCAGACATAATCTGGGTACATAGCTTATACGTTTGAGACATATCGCGAGAGTACATAAACAGATGGATATTCGATCAATTTAGTCTTTTTCTCTTTCGAGAGTAAGTATATGAAAGTATTATTGTCACGAAATTGCGGAATTTTTCGAATATTGAATATCTACTCTTATATATAAATAAGTAATTTTTATCTTCAATTATATGAATATACCGTCATTGCTAAATGTGACTTGAAATAATCGTTGCGAGTCATCAGAATCCATAGGCGACACTTTCGATCAAACAAATCGATTACATATTTTTATTAATTTCTTATATCTGCTAACTCCACTCACTTCTATACTGCAATAAGTTGACGATATTTATCTCCCTTTCACGACGCGCGACACTATCTCTCCAAGGCCATCAGGCACTTCCAGCACGGCCGCTCCTCATCGTTAAACATTCGGGAGATAAAGGGAAGCTACTCTCGCAAACAATTTAAAAATTCAATAATATAGAATGAATTTTTGGGAAAAAGTAAACGAGTGTACGTGTCTTATATCTCACTGTTATATGGTAAAGTTAAAAATGATACTCTTTTGATCTCCGTGCAAAAAAAAAGAAAAAAAAACAGACAAAAGGACTCAAAGTGTCAGTATACATAGGTATACGATAGCTCTTTGCAAATGAAATCGGAGCAGTAAGTATAGCCCCCTCTAAAAGTATCCGCTGGAATCATGAAGCTTCGACACCACACGAGACCATAGTGTGATGTAGCCACCCTCGAAAAGCGAGTGAGAGAGCTCAGCCGACGCTTCGTATTATATCGATTCAAGAAGCCCCCCGCGGATGGCGCGCGCAGCATTATAAAGACGCGGCCACCACATGCGACATGCAGCATGCGCGCGCGCGCGCGAACGAGCGCCAGCAGCGCCGGCTATATAGCGCGCCGGCAACAAAGACGACGACGACGACGACGAAGCGCATCAGTATTAGTAGTGGACGGCACGACGCAGCGCCCGAGTAGCTAGCAGACGAAAAAGTGTGTGGTCTGGCTCAAGCGCGCGCCGCGGCGCGCTCAGCTGCCAGCCGCTATTGCTTGCATACCTTTCTCTCGGCGAGACTTAAATATATATACATATACACACACACACACCCGACTATATATACATCCTGCTGTTCTGTGTGTTGAGAGAGAGAAACCGCTCTCCGAATAATTATACTTTTATACAACGACTGAGAGAAAGAGAGCTTGGCGGAAAAAGGCTACGCAATTTCCGCGCGCGCGCGCGCGCGCTCGTTACGTCATAGCTATAGAGAGAGAAAGAGCGCGCGGAGTGAGGGAAAATAGGTATATGTATACTACAGCATAATATATAGCTATAGAGAGTATTGTACATCACTGTGTATATGTGTATGTGTGCGTGCGCGCGCGCGTGGGTATACACGCGGCGTCGGCGGCGTCGTTTCCGAGTAGTAGTAGTAGTCTGTTAGTAGGTATACGCGTATACCTATATTCTACTGATACTTTGCAGTGTGGACAGTGCGCGACTATATTCTACGACACTGGTGTGTGCTCTTGTTGTTGTCTATCTCGCTTGTTGGCGGTGACGTCTGTGTGTTTTGTAAGTAGTGCGCTGCCAAGACACGACGACGCTGCTGCTGCTGCTGCTGCTGCTGTTGCGCTGACACCGCCGGGAGAGACGACGCGCCGCTACTGCTACAGGCCTCTGGCTGTGGCTGCTGCTGCTGCTTCGCGCCGCCGTTATCAATGGTGAGTTTCTCTTTCTCTCTTCTTCTTTCCCTCTCTTATTCTAAACACACGCACTTACACATCACTGTGCTCTTCTTATCGTGAAATTTTCAACGACGCGCGTATTACCTGTATTAGGACTATATTTATACCAGCTGCAGGGGGGGATTACGCCGGTTTGATGAATGAGGGACGAGCGTGTTTTTCTTCTTTTTTTTCGGCCCTTTGTTTTTCTTTCCCGGCGACCGTGTACCTATATAGCCGCAGCTGCTGCTCTCCATTGCTTATATTATACATATGGGGGGAGATTTGGGATTTCTCGGAGATGGACGCGACGAGAGGAGAGTTATCGATAGGTAGATTATATTTTGATGCGGTCGGCTGATCTTTATACGTATATAGGTATCGTGGGTTTATGATGTCTGACGCGGAAGATTAATGGCCCGCCTTTTTCTCGACGTGGATTATAGGTTAGATCGAACACTCTCGCGGACTTTAACCGAAAAGAGTGTAAAAACATCAGGATTACAACTCGATGGAATGTGTTGTTATTTCAATTTTAGTGTCCGCCGAAAGTTGAATCTAAAATAATTTTAAATAATTGTTTAATGCTTATATACTACTTACGGTCTCGTGACAATATGACACACGCTTTCTAATCTGCGCGTGAGAAACTTTTTTCCCCTCGCAAGGATACTCATCGATTTGTAGGTTAGACCAAATAATGGATGGTTTCGCGTGCGCGCGATAATTTGACGTAGGTATATATACAGTATTTACTCTATAGTCGCTTTTCTTCGTAGCATACTGTATATACATCGCACATATTGTACATTGATTATTTTGGAGAGAAAAGTGACTCATGCGAGCACGTGCTCTTCTATATATAGCCATATATACCGGGGGAACCTGTATATATATACTGCACCTCGGAATGTATATTATTGCAAGGCGGGAAAAGGAGAAACTGTGTATAATATTCGGATTGTAAATTCATGCATTGAAAGAAAATTAAATAATACATATTTTTGGACACGCCGCAGCCTTGGTTTACTTTTATTTTTGTTTGTATTACATTACAAGCAACGTCGCGCAGGTTCTCGTGTATTATGTATCTCATGGAAGAGCTTTTGTCGGAAAAGTTTTGAGCGATAAATTTTTATCAACTTTCGTAACGGAATTATTATGTGAAACGCAAAGTTGACCATATTTATAATTATAATGGGATAGCACGCTATAATCAAAGTGCGCGGCGTAGAATGTGTGCGAAATATTTTACCATATTATCTCGTTAAAAGGGATACCGCGTATTATTATACTTTGCATAAAATTTATCTCCCTTAATCCGAAATAATCCTGAATGCGTAAATTGGATCAATAAAGAGGGAGAGAGGTTTTTAATGAATAAATTATAATAAGAAAATTTTTGCCGGTAAATCTTTCATGATTGTATATGATTCGTACACTGATAAGTCAGTGCCGATAAGAGAGGGTCTTTCTTCCGGACATCGGTACATAGCTTCTGTATATTTGATTGATGATTTGCGTGGAATAACATCAGTGAGATTTACTGTTTGTTCTTGACTCGGGTCTTCTCTCTGGCGTTTTGACCTCGAAGCGACTTTAATTATTGATCCGTTATTGGGTCTAAGTCTTTACTGACCAAAAGTTTTAAATACATACCCGCCGCGAACCCAAGTGAGGCATAAACCAAATTAATTAACCTTCGCAAAGTATTATGGGGTATTATCGCACTAAGAGCATTGATAATTGATAACCTCCTGTGCCGAAGAACTAATTAAGAAGAAGATTTTCATGATAAAAGTTGAAGAGTAAAAACTAACTTGCAGCTCGCGCGCGTCGTGAATTGCATAAGTTCATGCGGGTGTGCAGCGGGGAAAAAAAAACAAACAAACGAGCCTTGGTGAAAAAAAGTTGCCGATAAACTTGCAGTCAGTTGCAGCGAGAATATGAAAAAAAGGCGAGCGGAAAACAGTCGGGTTATAACGTGTGAGTGCGAGACGAGGAAGAGAAATATGTAGGTGAATTAGCAGCAGCAGCAACAGTAGATATATAGTGCAACAGGAAAACAAACAAACTTGTTCGCTTCTATAGTCATTGTGGTGCTCCGACGACGTCGTCGATATGTATAGGTAGACGGCGTGAAAAAGAACGAGACGGAGAGAAAAAGAGAGAAAAATGTGGAACGAATTTTCCCCACAGCTGATAGTCGGAACGCGTCGTCGCCGGCACTAAGCCACTTTGTGAATAAATGATGAAAGGCGAAGCTCTATTTATTGATCAGCTCGAGCGCTTCAAATGATACATATACATATATATACACCAGAACACGACTGTACAAAAGTGCGCGCGCGCGAGAGCTTATTCAGTGTGACACAATTAAAACACAATTAACCTTTGGCCGTCTGTTGTCTCTCGTATACAAGCTCTAGGTTCTACATTGTTTCGTGTAATTATGTAAATACTTAATGACGGGCATCGCATAATTTCGTAAAAACTTGCGTTACATCAAAAGCTCGAGAGCTTTCAACTCTCTGCGAACAGCGAAAATTCGAGGTCAATTACTTTCTAAACAGTGAACATAACGCGCACTGTCATTGTTTACCGACGTGGATACTTAAAATTCTGTAGCTGATATTGATTTCTTATTTTTACCAAGTGCACATCCGATACCTAAATATTATTATGATTCGCCGAGTCTATTTAGTTCAACGACCGCTGCATTCGTCTTTTTTTCTTGCTATATACCTACACAAGTAAATGGAACGATTCAGACCAGCTTTTTAATAACAAAAGCCAAGAAACGCGATATGCTAATTTAGCGCGAATTTTCACCTTCGTTTTTATCACTTCCTGGAAATCGCTCAAAAATGCTTTGCGAGTATAACACATGACGGCTTATGTAGGTGAGTTTGTTAGGAAAAATTAACGTAGTTCTGCAGTAGTTTGCACTGCATTCTAACGTAGAAAAATGTCATTTTTTTTTTAGACAAAGAAAAGTACTTTAAAGCATAGACGTTCGCTAATATATTCGCTGACCTTTTTTCTATCAAAGTATGACGAGTCGATATAAGATTACACGTTATCAGTTAATTATCTTGCGTGTGTAGGCGATCTATCATTATATATTTTTATAGTTGAACGTTTTCACGACAACAAGTGTATGGTAGTCAGTCAGTAGATTAATCTAACGCTTTCGCAGCAATAAGCTTACAAGATCTGCAGAGAGCGTATATATCGTCACCTCAGAAAAAATTTGCATGTTATTGCGCGCCTTTTATTATACGTTTTGGCGTAGAATAACGTACACTACGTTTCGAACGAATATTTTTTCATCTACATTTAAATAGACTTTTTCCATCAAGACGTTCAAAAAAAAAACTTATTTTTCTAATCCGCGAGAGATATTTCAAGTAAACATTATACTATTTTTATATAACGCGTTAAGAGGCCAACCTGTCTATAATATAATAGAGACGTCGGCGACGAGAGCGAGAGCGCGTTATATAGCTCGGCCTATTGAGAGTTAAACGCCTATTGTGACGTCGTAATACCTCAGCTTTAGCCTCGTGACGTCATCTTGTTACGATAGTCAGATTGCCGCGTAATCCTGATGGCTCACCGTAGACAAGTGTGAACTGTTAAAAACGAATGCGATCGGCTAACAATTATTATTTATCCCGCTTGTTGACCGACTTTATCAATTATTATAAAGATATAAAGTTATATACTTGTAATCGATGAAGTCAATGTAAATACAAAGTGCATGAAAATGCATACAGGCCAAGATTGAAACAAACAAACATTATGTGCATGTATATCATTCCAAATAATAAATACGAAATTCTCGGGATACGGATTAAAAAAGTCGCGTTGTTATTTGAGAGCGCGTGAGTTGAACGGATGAGATGACACCCTATAGAGCTGTCTGCGACGTATTGTGTTCTGTGTATTGTATAAATGACACGAGGCGAGAATTTTCGCTTTGAAGACGCGGAAAAAGTGCTTTTGAAAACCGCAGGTATTTTGAAATAAAGAATTCGCTCGGTGGGATTGCGCGGACGTTAATTAAAATGAATTCCGTTGTTAAAACCATTCTATCGCATTGCTTTATTTTACAAACATTTTTTTCAAGGAAGAGAAACCTAGTAGATCAATAATTCATTGTGAAAATTTTCTCTTCATCTTTTTCCTCTTTTCGCCAGCTTCTTATATTTTCAGTCTTCTATTTCGACTGAGTACATAATAGTACATTTCGATACTAGTGCGAGAATGTGAAGTTAGCCTTGTGTGACCTTTTCACTTTTTTTAATTTAAATTCAAGCCCTTTTCCTGTACTTTGATCCTATAAATATGCATTTTCATTTGTCTGAACATTGAGTCTATGCCGGTTAACAATGGCTACTTTTCGTATAATTTGAATGGCCGAGAAAACAGCGCCACAAAGCATTTTTCAAGGCACTTTTTTCGTGTTCAACTGGCTTTTTGTACATTTTATGACATAATAAACAAAACAAAATCAAGCTAGAAAGGTGTGCTTCCATATTGAAAATTTGCTATTTTCTGACCCCTCTTTCTTCCTCATATACTTATAGTGAACACCATGTCATAAAAGCTCTCTCGCTCGTAAATCGCGACGAAACGATCCGGCCGAGCTGGGCGGGAGAATTAAGCTCGAAGGGTCTGAGCTTTTGAAAGAGAGCTTGCGGCTCGAAAATCGATGGATGGATCTCAGCCTGCGAAATTAAAGTCTGCATATAGTGTATAGAGCAAGGACAGACGGGAGGAGATCGAGAGCCGCGCGTATAAACGCCCAAGGTCACTCATCGAGGCGAATAATAAAACGGAAGAAGAAGAGAGGGAGAGAAAGAGGTGATAATGACGCGCGGGAGTCGTCGGTAACTCGGGCTGCTGCTGTACCTTTGTGCGTGTGGCACGTATACGTTGGTATTGCTGCTGCCGGCTTCTCTCTTTCTCTACGTAAAATGATGCTAAAAGATCACGAGCTATGCGCTTTATACGCCAGAATATCCAATCAACACCTGCCAATTGAGTTTCGAACTCAATTGGCTTGACGACTGATTTTAGGGTGTATAAGCTACTGCGATGTAGCTATTACGTGTGCAAGCTTCTTTAAGGGAGTAAGCCTTAGGTACATCGGGGGGTGTTAAATCATGTAAAAAGCATTACTAATGTTATTAACAAGAAAAATTATATAACTTATTATAGGTCGAAGCAACTTCTTATATTACGTATGCAATCATACATAAATATACTTATTACTTTCCATCCTTGATATTACAAATTTTCTACTGCACCTCGTACGTTTGATCTTATTATTTTCCATAAGACTACTAGTTCGTTGTAATCGTAGCCACTGATGGGTAAATCGCTGACTCAAATAAATCGAAGTTTAAAAATATACACTTAAATTGGGATTCGGGTACAACTTGATGTTCTCAGCACATGTAGTTCATCACTATAATATATCAGCGAAGGAAGAATCGCTCCGGAGCTTTATCAAGCCACAGGCTTGTTTTTTACTTCTCAAGCTTTCCAGTCCGGTAAGAAAGCTGCAATAGAAGCACTACGAGCTCAGGCATCTCGGTATATATATTGCTTTCGTTGTGCTTACTCCCGATCTGGAGTATAAAAACAGCCGGCGGCTTATATCGAAAATGATGTTTATTTATTTGTGTTCTCTCTCTTGCACGCGAAAGATTCCGTTTCAACCACCGTAAAATTTTATTATAGTGTCAAGTACACACTTTTAATTGTGTATCTCTCTCTCTCACTTACTCTCTTTCTGCGTGAGTTTTCTTTTTAAACTCCGTTTACGAATTTTTTCTCGTAAAACAAAATCAGAAATCCCATCGCAACCGCCTATCATCTCCGACGCCTATATTTAGACACAATCTCGACATTTTCGATTCGAGATTGAGTTCGACTCTTCGAGCTTTCAATAGATCGTTAGCTCTATTTATATTAAGGATTGTTTTGCTTCGTATTATGGAACATACACCATATCTGATATCCCACAAGTTGGCGCTCATACCAATGTTTTCTGTCATAAGGATGACATCAAGAATCGAAAAAACTTTATCCGCGGCTGAGTGTACCCCTTAAAATAAAAAATTCCCCTTGAATTAAAAGAGTCATCTTTTTGGCCCCAGTTATTGTATATTTTTGTGGGATTTTCACATGTACTCGTTCTGCGAGGATGTGTGTACGTGTGCGTGCGTGCGCTTACAGTGGCCCCGAAAGAATCAGCGAGAGGGGAATCTCCGGCTATAGGGCAAACATACGCATTCGCTTCAACGGTTTGTGTTCGATCGATACCGCTCGCGTCGAATGAAATAATAAAATTCCACCAAGCGTGTTAGCGTTGATTAGGCCAATTTTCCTCTCTGTCTTGCCTCTTCCTCGGTCTCTCTCCTCTTATGTCTATATATGTAGACCGCTTGATTTTTCCGTGGATAAAAGTTTAACGACTTTTGGTCCGTGTATAATTTTCGACAGTACATGGCCCAGATTGTTAGGCGACGATGGTATACTCCTCTATACGAGAGAGGACACGCCAAACGGTAATAAAAATCTTACAAAAAAAAAGAGAAAATGAGGACGCCTTTTATAAAGTCGCGAGTATAGCGTGGACGCGGTATACCGTATATAATTGCTTAGTGAGATTGCGGCTGTGGATTTTTCATTGTTTGCAGCGTATTAGGTATACGTGAAATCGCGCTGAGACATATAGTTTTTCGTTCTGCGTATAACTTTATCACATACGTTTTCTTACATGCAACTGTGTACGTATATGTATACATATAGCGAAATCGATATCCTTTAAAATTTTAACAAAGCGATATAAACTTTATGATGCAGTCAAAGTTTTTTCATATCCCCGTCGTTATGTATAAGCTCTATACAGTATAACTAAAGTTTCAGAATTTAATAACAACAATTTACGACTTTAATAATCATTCAAACACTTTCAAAATTGATTCATTCACAACGCCGTGAAGGCTGCTTTAGTCTCTCCAACAAAAGGATTGACGGAATAACCTGACTATTTGCGCCATTTCTATAACTCTCCTCCCATTACAACCTTCATCTTTTATTCCCCGGCACATCGTTCGTCTACTTCTTCTGGCGCGGACAAAGAGCCACTGAACGCGGCGATTTCTCATGATCAAACAACACATCCCGGTCCGACGAATCGTTTATTACATCTCGCAAAAGGTCGTGATGTCAAGGCTAAGTCCTCCCCCGCAAGGATGTTCTGTACTAATTCACCTTATAGGCCAATTACGTGTACAGGGCGAATCGTCACGATTCTTTATATATGTGGAAATCCATCAAACTTTTAACTTTAGTGAAAGAAAATCTAATTTTTTAAACTTTTTTACCTTTGGTATACGTGTTCAGGTAACTAGACGTCTTAATCTACTTAAAGTTCAAACGTATATAGGAACTGACATTTTTTTTTCCAAGTTGTGTAATTATTCAACATTAGGATTTCAGGAATATGGTTAGAAAACGAGCTTTCAATTGCTTTTTAAAGGTGTCGCGAAAGGAGCAGAGTGACAGAGCTTAGTTTCGACATAAAAGAGGGCATGCGTATAAAAAAGGAAGGAAAGTCTGTAAATATTTGGGAGAAATTCACAAGTGTGTCCAACGAGAAAGATTTTTTATAGTATTTTATGAACTTTATTACATTTATAAACGTACAATTTCTACAATAGAAAGTTTCAAAATGTTTATACGCTACAAAACTATTAGAAAAAAAATTCAAAGCCAGGCAATAAAATTTTGGCTCTGTGAACAAAAAAAAACACGTCTTATAACTTAGTTTTTCAAAATTCCGAACGACACAAAGCATGCTCACGCGCAAAAGAAAAAAACGAGAATCGATAACGTCATTCTTTTTACCACGCGGTTACACATGTATATCTATACGGAGAGAGAAAAAAGAGGGAGAGAGAGTCGAGCGATAAAAAAATCCGCGCACTGGGCTCTTCGACCGCACATAAAAAAGCAAAGTCTTTTAAAAGTTCATAGCGTGCGAGTAACGACGTCCCGCGCGATAATTAAAAGAAAATCAGATCCACGCGCTTAAATCCGAGTGACAAGGTTCTCTTTCTCGAGGTCTCATAAAATTCGCGAACTTTCGTACATCTCGGCCAAGTCAAAAGACAATTTAAAAAAAAAAAGTATCTGCTGTCTGGCGCGCGCTTGGACCACACAAAAAAAATGCAGCCACTTCCTCTATCTCTCTTAATTTTTTTAAAACAAAATATGATGAGTGGGATGTAATAATAAAAATATATGACGAGGGCGCAGGTGAAGCAGCAGAGCGTCGTTGGCGGCGCCGTCTCCGGCGACATGCCTGTCTCCGGCAGGTTGAGGAAGCGCAAGCGGAGAGTATACCTGCCCCGCGCCCAAGGTACACCTTGCACCCTTTCACGACTGACAGCAAACTTCTATATAATTTTCTTTTCTTTTTTTACATAATATAGATTTATTATTATTAACCTTGTATAACTCTCTGCTGCCTACACACACACACACTCCCTCGCAATAATTCCCTTTCCAGTAATATAATATACACCTGCGGTACGGTTCCCTATAGTTTTTTCATTTCGCTCATCGGTTGCAATAAGCGGACCACGATTCGCCTCGAAGAGGAATTTAATTGATTTACGTCGATGGGCAAGAAACTTTACCACTAGTTCCGAGTTTCTGCGCTCTGTTGCCGACTGCTTTTATCAGTGAACTATGTAGGTCTCCGATCGTTTTTTCTTTTTTCTTTAATTTCGAACTAATATAGAGGGTTGATTTGATGAACTTGGAATATACGCGGCTCACAACGCTTTGGGTAGTTTCCTTTTCTTTTTTTTCGACCGCCAGGTCAGCTATTTCACTCGCTATGTATTCCATTTGTATAAAAGTCGTGGATCTTTTCATTTCGATATCATTTATAGCAAATGGTAAAAGAGAGAGACGCGTGTAAAAAGCAAACGAATACTCTGAAACTGTAGTAGACATATATATCAATACGAAAGCTCAAGCTCAATCTTATCTCTCGAGAGAAACTTTCTCAAACTAGCAGTCTCCAACAGCTACTATGAAAACTCGAGCAATTTTCGCTCGAAACTTTTTTATCGGCTTCATCGCAACTATATACACGTATTACAATATATACCGTCGCGGACAGTCAAATAACATTTTTCCAATTCAACGCCAAACCATCTTCGCGCGCTCAACGTCTTCTATATCTCACCACAACGAAAACACCAAGCTCGCACTACGACTTTAAAAATCCATCGAAATATAAAAGTCGCGTCCTCAACAATAACGATTGACCTCGCGTTTCCCCTCGTCGCCATTTCACGACGTCGTAACTTCCCCTTTACCTACTACTGCCATTATTTTCACGTCTCTGCAAGCATTTGTCGTGTCCCAGGGCAGGACTCACTTTTTGCTAGACGGCCTTCTTCTTCTTATTTGTCAATCTTACGCGCGAGAAAGGCCAATCTTCTCGTTCCACGACGAGCTCGTAATTAATCAAATCCGAGAGCGTGTGTCATTTTCGCAGTTTTTTGCAAGACTGCGTGAAAAATTTCGGTGTCTGCAAATGTAAACACATCGGCTTTAAGCTACTGCTGCCGAAGATGATGATGATGATGATACTGTGCGTGGGATATTGGATTTTCTTTCGTTGAGTCGAGCATGAAATGTATACGCGACAGTAATTTATTATGGCTGTGGTTACATCGTTTGAAATTTCGGTGGAAAATGTCACATTCATTTCGTTTCCCTTTGTGAAAGACTATTAGCTTGATTAAAATTCGTTGTTTGTAAAATGAAATCTTAATGAAGGGTTTATATTTTTACGAAAAAACGGACGTTTTGATGTTCCGCTATATGAAAGAAGAAATACGATTCATTTTAGGGTTGTCTTCCTCCGTAACGTATGCATGGCTTTTTGCAACTTTTATATAAAGTTCTCGTTTCGCGTTTCAACATTTATATTATTCCTCTTCTTACATTCGTCATTTTTGTAAAACTATTTAGTGAAAACAAGTAATTAAGTATAAAATCGCTGAATAAATCAAAATCCCGTTATAATAGCCTGCAATAATAATACCTCGTCCACTTTAGAACCTTTCAAATCAATCGCCTTATCAATCTGCAGATCTCTCGATACATATTTAGAGCGCTTTTATTACACGCCTACTAAAACAGATTAACACCTTTTAAATATATATAAGTACATACTGCTGTCTTTTGTGAGACGTAGATTTTGCGCATCTACTGTTTGAAATGTTAAATGTAGTTTGTTCTCACGTATAAATACTAACTACGGATACTACTTCTTTGAAAACTACTACTCGGTCGCCAATATAATGCTTTGATTCGTGTCTATACGTATTTTAACTGCTAAAGTTGTGATTAAAATTGGCTATTACAAGGAAAACATCATCCCTACAACCTCGAGAACTCAACTGCTGCAGTGGAGGTCTTGATGTTGTTCTCGAGCGTTTCAGCGTTCATTCTCTAATATGCCCCAGTTTCGAATATGTGCCATTATACGGGATATTCCTCTATTGTAGTATATGTATAATACTAAAAATGAATGCCTTCGCCAAGATTAATAACTCTGATATTACGAAGGTTCTCTCTCGGGCTCTTTACAATATGCAATGGTTTAATTAAACCGATGAAAACCAAGTATTTGAATTAGCGCGTGTGCTTTGAGGTGTTCCTAGAACTCAATAACAAAGGCAGTTCGAATAATACGATTCTACGCTGCGGGCGTACATGGATTATGATTCACGTATATATCTACTGCTGGTCGATTCTGTTGACAATAAAGCTAATTATTTCGTTGATTTTTGTTGAAAATATCAAAAGTTCATTATAGAATTTATATTTTTGTTAACAATTCAACGTATTCCTTGTAAGCTGCTGCACTTCTCCTAGATAGAGATCTTTCGAAGCCTTACCATTTGACTCGATTCAGGACTCGTCAGTAGAGTACATCTCCTGCGTTTGTTGAGAGCGAACTTGTTTTTCGCTACGATATAATTCTCTCTCTTATTCGCTTGTTCTGTAATAATTGCTTTCTCCGGAGTGACAGTCAAAAGTCCGACTATACTATTTTCAATTTACTGGAATTAATTAGGTACTCGTTTGAAAGGTATGCAGCAATTAATTCCTCGATTAAGTCACAGTTTCATACTTGCTTTATCCTAATAGAAGTGCATAATAGACTCCGATCAGAGATGCCTTATTTATTCCCTTTTATCTCGTGCGATGAGGATTTTACTAAACTTTACATACGCAAAGTATATTTCATTTCTGTATAGTGATGTAGTTTATCTGAAACGAATTTGATGCTTAATACGATTACTGTAGTGTAATGATACATTGAGAGGGATAATTTACTAACTTTGGATAATACATTTTTCATATTTTTTTGCTACGTTTTGCACATTTAAATAGTACACCTTTGGAAAGAAATCTGAAGATCGAAATACATTTTTTTTTTTTTGTAATTTTAAGAAATAAAAGTTGAAATAGATGAGCACGTACTAAGTAATGACGATAATTTAACATCAATAGAAGGTATAGCATACTGGTGCGTGTTTTGATTGCAGCTTGTTATTTTTACTAACAGTATGATGCTTTTTAAAGATTATTAGAAAATATATACGTTGCCCAAGAAAGACCGTTATTTTTGCATGGAATACTAATTCACTAATTTATACTGACAATAAAATATATATATATATATATTAAAGATATCCTTCTTTACCACGTATACACACGAAGCGTGAAACAATTGGAACAGATTACCTAAAAATTCACTCTGTTACATTATCAGCGAACAATAGTAAGCTGCTTCAAATTAACTTTCTCCCAAAGTCCACACAAAAATTAGCCCCTACAGCCTTAATTTCGCGCGAGTAATCGTATCAAAAGACGGAAGAACTCCTCGGCAAGTAGTCAAACGGAGTCAACGGATAAATTCCATAGCCGCACAGGATAATAAAACCGTATCTGATTTCATGCTGTGCAGCCTTGAGGATGCTGTCGCAACAGCAGGCGGAGGCGGAACCAGGTGCCGAGCCGTCGAGTTGCAGCAAAGGCAGCAACGGCGGCGAAGGTGGTCTACAGCAGCCGAGTGGCAGCGGAGCCGTGACGCCCGGCGGCTTCATCAACGGCGAAGGTTCACAGGAGTTCCTGTCGACGGGACGTACGGGACGCAGAAATGCCATGCCCGACATACTCGGACAGCACGCAAATACCGGCACGGCCGATCTGCCGGAGAAACTCGAGGCCCTTACCACAGGTAGGTTTTGTTAAAGTTTATTTAGAACTCGAAAACTAGTTTTTTTTTATCGACCGTATACACCCTATACTTTGTTCAATGCATAAAAGCATACTTACTTGCTCCTGGTAATCCTACTCTAAAAAAGAGAGGAATCATCATTCTATTTGCCAGTAACTAGATGGCTATAAATAGAACGGATTCAGTAAAGTTTTAGAAAAAAAAAGTAATTCAAAACTGTTGCAGATCCGGCGGGAGCGAGGAGTCCGGCGGAGCCAGGTCCATCGCAGCAGTAGCGCGCCGGTTGAAAGGATCGCCGCGACTCCTCTTGGGGAATTTATTGAACGAGAAAAAGCTCTCGCAGTGACGAGAATGCGGCCGCCACCCCTCGAGTCAGAGAGCGAGAGGATGTCAGCCCGAGCATCGGCATGTGTAAATAGCCCGGAGAATCGACGTATATACGGGTTAGCATTGTTTCTTTCTCCTCTTTGCCCCGCCGGTCAAGAAACTGCGACTTTAGACCCTCTTAATAGGCATGAAAAACGCGAAAATCCTGCGTGTGTGAAAAGTAGTATATTACGATACAAGTGGTATAATAGTCCATTACGGCACGGCGTGTATTAGCGCCCGAGTGTAGCGAGGAAGCTAAACGCCGTGCTATAAAGAACTACTTATGACACGAGTATTGTACGCTATTTAGACTAGCATAAAGAAACTCTCGTAACGTGTATCTGCGCATACGCATAAAGAACAGTTTTTAATATAAACCGAGATACGGAAAAGAGCAAAGATTAGGGATTTTTGGAGTATTCACTATCGTTTTACTGCCGCGTATATTTCACGTTCGTCTCACGGATCGAATGAAGTTAATTTTTCACAGCGCTTTTAAATTGAAACTCGAAATTGAATCCTTATACCGCTCAATAAATCTACGTAGAGAATGATCAAAAGCGAAGTAAAAATTAAAGGCTTAGATATAAGTCTGCAATGAAACATGAAAAAGTTTCCCGTCATATGTTCGTGACATCGTCTGATGCAATTAACGAAATATCTCGAAAGACGGACGTAGCTTCTTGTTAAATTCTTAATTGGAGTGCAGCCAAGCTTGATAACTATACGTATATACGCGCGAGGTCAAGAGGCACGGCCCTCCGATAAAATAGTGTGCAGCTCACGAAAGTAAAAATCAAAACAAGAGCGACCGACGCAGATAACAAAAGCGCTCGCTGGATTATAAAAGATATTCTTCCTGTGTGTCTGCAGCTCTCTGCGTATCGCTCTCTGTTGTCCCAAGATAATAATTTCATTCAAACAAGCTTACTCAATACTTATCTTAATGCTCTTTAAACATTTGCTTTTTGCTCGAATTGTAATTTAAAATCTTTGAGCTTCCCCCACAATGAACTTCCAGTAGAAAACTCCCAAAACAGTCAGACTTTTTTTCTAATATATAAAGTTTCACAAAAAAAAAAATTCAAAACTGTTGCAGATTCAGCGGGAGCAAGGTGTCTGATGGAGCCACGTCCAACGTAACAGTAACACCCCGGCTGACAGGATCGTCGCGACTCCTTCCGGGGAATCCATTAAATGAAAGGAAGCTCTCGCAGTGACGAGGATGCGGCGGCCACCGACGGCCCTCGACAAACAGAGTGCGAGAGGACGTCAGCCCGAGAGAGCATCGGCATGTGTGAATAGTACGGAGAATTGCGACGTATATACGGTTTTACGTTGATTCTTTCTCCTTATATTATTATACATATAATAAATATATTTTACTTTTCGGTGTGCTGAGGCGCATACATATACATTAGTATTACACAAGCGGAATCGATATAGCTTTAAGAGCGCGCCACATGAGAGAGAGGGAGGGGGGTGAGAGAGAGAGAGAGACGCATCATCTTCGATTATTCGTTGTGTGCAACAAAGCAGCCAAATCCTGAAGTTTATGGTCGTACCCATTTAACCGCGTGATAAGTGGCGACATTTACTCTCTTTATACACGCAGCGAATAATATACAGAGAAGCGTTTCATCGAGTTTAATCAAAACGGCAAAATGCTATTTTCAGCTCTCTGAAAATCAATCCTCGGAGATGAGACTATTGATTTTTAGCGTCGGCCAAACTTTTCGAGACACGTCTCTCTCGCTCTCTCTCCCTCTGTCTGTCCATTCTCTCTCTATCTATCTGTATATTTGTCCTTCTCGTTCCTACACGTGCGAGTGTATACTGAGCGATGGAAGCGCATTTTCCGATTCGCGGTGAACTTTCGAATTCTGAGAGTATAGCGAAAAAAGTCAACTTTCCCGAGTTTTTCATATTGACAATGTTATTCTGGTCTGAATTAGCGCTGCGGCGCTCCGGTGATGTTCATCAAACTTATAAACTTGCGTTAGTATTAAGACGTTGAGTTTCATTGACACATGACGTCAGGACTTGCATTGATTCTGTATAATTATGATTATCAATTGTCAAATTTATATTAAGAACGACGACAAAATGGTAGCTTCAACAAAGACGAGCGTAGTATATATTAACATTATAATTTATAGAAGCGATTTCGATGTAATAATGTAGTCTGAGAATTTGCAGCAGCTGTCGAATATTATTTGTAAACGTCACCTCGCATCGGAAGTAATCAGCATTGAATATTCCATCAATAAGTTGGCAGCATCGACGACTGCAATATCCACTTATAATCTCGCTGAAAAAAAAAAAAAAATTCGATCGCGTTGCCAGGCGAACTCTTTCCGGGAGGAAAGTTCTAGGTTATAAGATTGTAGGTACCTCTGAAAGAAGCGTCGTTTTTCACTTTTTTCAATTATTAGATCAGCCCTGACCCGAACGAAACGCACTTTCCAAAGCGAGACGAGTCGCGCGCCAGTTTTCTCGGAAAAGCTCAGTGGATTTGCGATTATGTGATATAGTACAAAGCGACTCTGGTTTTTATTTTTCTCTCGTATGTATGTTATAAAATCGTTCGATCGATGCAAGCGATCTCAGTGACCCAAGCGGCCTGGTTCACACAGCCTCTCTGCATTATAGTATTATTACGGTTAATCAATGTGTTTCATCAACGATACTTTCCACCGCGTTAACGGAAAGCTTACGCTTTTTAAGCTTCAAATCGTTATTATTTTCCTTTTTTTCATATAACCAGTGAATTCCGAGACTGCGCTTCTCGGGGACTTGAATCAGAATTTAAATGAGAAAATTATTCGCGCTCGACGAGGTTACTCCGTTGACTGCGCATGTTATACAGTGTAAAAAGGGCGCGACTGCATGATTTATTCGGATTATCTGAACGTTTTAATGAGAGCACAGTTTTTTTTTGACAATTTTCGAAGCGCAAATTTTATCTTGTTCGAGCTTCTTTTGTAGAAGCTGATTTAAAACATTCAAATGCATTGAATATATGAAATCACGTTTACGCACAACGAATAAGCTTAACGAATCGTGTTTTTATCGAATTATCGCCGTAAAATCACAACATTACCGCGAAATTACAGTGCACATGCGAAAGCTTTGACAGACGGGCAAATTTAAAAGCTCTTCTCTGTGCAATCAAAAAGGTAACGGGAAAGCTCGTTTAGCAATATCCATCATCATGAAATCACGCATCGTAATAAATCGCTAACGCTTTCCTTATACATTCAACGTCAACAAAAACGAACGCGATGCTCGTATATTTCGAAAAATTTCAACAATGCAGCGCTATTTATAACCACCATCAACTTTCCCCCATGCTCTCGTCTCGATATATGTTAAGGACGTCTTATATTATATTTTCTCGAAAACGTGGGAGGCTTCTTTTTCTCCGGGACTTAAATAATGTATAGACTCCCTTTTCTTTGTGTGTTTTTGTGCGGAAAAGCCGCCGCTGCCATAGAGTGGCGCGTCAGGGATCGATAGATAGACTTATACGTTAATAACAGTTTCGTTGTGTCGTAAAAGGAGCTGCGCGATAGCGACAATGCTTTTGTTATTTTTGCGGATTGTAGGCGCGCGTGCTCTTATCTGTGACGGATTAACTTGTCGCTGACTGTTGGCTTTTTGTAATTTGCGATTTGAGCTTTCGCGAAGAATTGGCTGTAACCTAGTTTCGTTTGTTTCTCGGTCACGAAGTTTTCTTTTCATCCTCTTGTTTCAGAATCGTGTACTTTCAATATTGACGTTCTGCTCAAAGGCGCGACACTCGTCGAAAAAAAGCTCTTGAAATACGTTTTTTTTTAGCAAGCAATATCATACACTTCCGCGATTTCACCTTCATCAATATCCACGCTCGACCCAGAAAATATCAAGCAAAAGAAAAGCTCAAAAATAATCCGATCAGCGAGCTCCATGATTTTCTGATTCAAGTCTCCTTGTGCACGAGAGGGGTGGAAAACCTCTGCGAGCTTGTTTTGTCAGAATCGAAAATTCCAAAGTTTCCGCAGTGTAAAAAGTGTGTATGTGTGCGCGTGAGTCTTGATACTATACATGTGTTGTATGCGCGTCGTCGTCGTCGGAGAGAGAAATTCTGTAGCAAACAAAGCTATAAATTATCGTTAAAAGCGCGAGAGACCTCGAAAATTCGCCGATATTGTACACGGAAATACGAGCCTTCGACGCCCTTATTCGACTCCCACACTTTCATTGTTTTACGCAGAAACTCTGCGCCGTCGATGAGATTCGCCTCAGACTTTGTACGCGCCTATTGGATGTAATATTGATCGACGATATTAGTATTTGATTGTGAGACAAATGTCATGCGTATATTATTGTAAGAAAGTTTATTGCCGCGCGATTAATCGAACCGACGCTGCCGCTGCTATACTTGTGTCGTGTTGGTGCTCATCAGTATAAATATAAGTCGAGAAAAATGTGTCGAGTCAAGCTAAATCTACGTTTTGATATTGCTTGCTCCTAAGTATATAGATTCCGTTATTGGCGGTTGTGCGAATTTGATATCGCTGCAGGTCAGTTTTCAATGAGCGAACAGCTGAGTGTACCTTAATTTGTAGCTTCAAAACACTTGTAAATGCGTTGGAAAATTGTATCTAGGTGAAATTTACGGACTGAATCTGCGAACGGCTAGACGATCGTCGGCAGTGTTTAAGCGTAAATTTAGTCAAAACTGTGCAAGTGTGCAGCTGATGCTTTTCTCGGCGTCCACATTATTGTAAATACGTTGACGGTGTTTCATGTATCATATATCGAGAAAAACTATTATTATATGGAAATGAAAGAAGATTATTCGGAGTTTCGAAAGTTACGACTCGTGTGCCAGACGACGATATTGCTTCTCTCCTCGATCTACATATTCGGTGCATTTCCGCGTGTCCAATAGCGCGAGTGCACATACTAACGCTAATGGATCCGATGATTATATGCGACGAGAGAGAGAGAGAGAGCGATGCCGACGTCCTGCGTCGGGACTTAACACGTCATCGGATATCAGTGTCTGTCAATTCAAATCATCATTGTTATATCATAAAAATA